>MJUU01046161.1:36745-61590 GCA_002080025.1 Modiolus philippinarum | reverse complement strand
AGACAGTCTATATGGTTATCTTGTATACAGCACAGACCTAAAACCACTTTTTGTAGGGTAGCAACAAAGGGCTACTATGACCATTAGTTTTGTTCCTGTTGGCCTATAAGTTTCAGAGGAAAGGAACTTTGATTGAAAAGTGTACACCGGACGGCTGGACGGACGCATTTAGTGATGGTAAAAGTTCACCCTGGTTATAGCCAGATGGACTAAAAAGCCAGCTCGGTGTTTTCATCTTCATCGCCGAGCAAGGCATAACTTTGTCATCTCTTATCGTATTGTACTTATTCTATGTCGTATATATCTTGATATAGCTTAAAGATCAAACACTTGGAGTAAAACAGGAAACCACTAATATCAAACATGTTATTTTTTAACATTGACAGATCAAGAGGACCGATGGGTTGGGTTCCTTCTATTTCAAATTTCGTGTGGAATTCTGGCAAAAAAAAAATCGATTTATCTTCGGCAATTTATGAAGAACCAAGCACATTTACGAACCCAAGTACTCCTTGCAAATATATTTAAGTCCTACCAATACTCGTCAATTTTTTTACAGTTTTTGAAGGTATCATGAAGACTCTCTGATCGGAACTACTGACTTCAAATCCAGTGATATTGCTGAGAAAATCTGACAGAGTTAAATCTAGTAATAATAAAGTTCCAAGTTTTTCCATGATTTGTCTGTAAACAAAGTTTGATAATAGGTGCTACGGCACAAATCTCAGGAATTCATATCATTCGGTATAGCAATTTTTCGAATGCAAATAGATCCTCTCTAAAACTGTTTTAATAGCTAGATAATCTGTTATATACGCTATCCTATACCAATTATTAAAGTTAATTCAAATGCATTTACTGAACTTTCAACTTGACTCAATTTTGGCAATTTCGACATTTTTGTAGGTTTTGCGAGCACACAATTGTGTAAACAATAATTATTAGGAAAAATAACGACGTAAACAAATACAACCTTCAGGGGCAATACTAAATTAGCTACCATTTGGAAGGGCAAATAATAACAAAATACCGAGGTTACTGTGAATTTAGGCTCTGCTTATGCGCATTTCGATAACTTATGTCTCATCAGTGCAGATGTGTATAAATGTCACAACAAAAGAAGAAAATTTGGTTCTCGATGTCCTCCGAGTAGTATATCCAATCTTCCAATACGCTGTACAAGTGCTTAAATGGACACAAAAGGCTATTTACAGCCATATTCGACTGAAAACGTACAAGTGTGGCATTTATTAATTTATTCCTAGGAAGTACAGGGGGCAAAACAGGGGTTTCATTAACAGGCTAACAATCTTTAATTTCCAAAATACAGTTTACCGGTCTCTTAAATCACCTTCTTTGTGCACAAAATTAACAGTAAATTTAAATACATGATAAAAGATCACAATTTCTATGATTAACAGCCAGCAGTGATTTTTTTATTTCCCTCAACAAAATTTAAATTTAAGAGAACACTGAGAGAACAGAAAACACCAAATGGTCCAAAAACAGTTAACAACTGATTTCACCAAAACACATTTATCGACCTCCTAAAAATGCCCAAAATAAAAAAAGATACATTTACCCCCCCCCTTTTTTTCCCCCACAGTATATGTATCCTTGGTCAACTTTCCCCGATTTCGACAACTTTTCAATATATCCTGAACACGGACAAACAGCACGGCTAGATGGCCATATTTGTTGGAGTCATAAGAACTACCAGTTACCGAAATTGTATGTTGATGGATAGTCCACATTATAACGTTTTATATGCGTTCCTGGTTTACGCTTTGATAAAAGAAGTGACGGATTTCAGTGGACAATACACATAAATGATTATTCAACAAACAACTAAAATCTCGTAAATATAGTCGCATGTTTTATCCCAATTGGTCGGAATTTGAAGATCCGTCTTGGAAAATACCCTTCTTCACTTCTCTGCTTCAATAAAATACATTTATGATAACAGGAAACTTATGTTTCTATGAAGATGCATCTCTGCTCTGTTATTATATCTGATAATGCTGTCTAAAGTTTTTGTCCTTTAATTAGGATTTCCTATTATTTTTTTTCTTTTTTTTGTTTTAGACCGGTGTGTGTATTTTCAATTCCATCTTTTGTGTAAATCATTCTTCCAAGTTATACATAGGTTGCTAAGACAACACATGGTAAATGACACGTGTGTGTATGCCTAATACAAGGTAATATTACCTGGTCTGTATATTAGACTTGATATTTGACAGACTTGTGTATATTGTTTATACACAGTGACTGTATAATGATATCTCGGCTATCGTTAACTCCCAGAAAGAAAATCCATTTGTGTATGTGTATTTTTTTTGTTCATTTTTAAATTATATAATCCGAAAATTGTGACGGTAACTGCTTTTGCATTAGAAATATTCAATGCCTACAAAATGAGCTTCAAGCTAATATTCTGATACAGGTGGATACTGCAAACAAAGTTAAAATTTGATAACGTGCATGCCGGGCGTTCATGATCTTACGATTATCACATCGTAAATTAATGGTTAATTAAAGGTTAATTTCCTATATCTTTTATTTCTTTTCTTAACTGTAAACACCATATCTGTAAATATATCAATGTATATCACATCTCCTTGACGTAAACCATTTTAAAAATATTAATCCAACAGACGCGTAAATAGTATCAGAGGTATATACATAGGCCATACATTGGATTAAATGATGACTTTAGCCACTTTAATGGCTTCATGTGAGAAATTCTACACGGGCTATTCCAACACCAATTTCATTACCATTTACATCAGTCACACATGGAATGTCGAAACCTTCTAATGTATTCGTACAGTTTCCAGGTTAGTGTCGATAATAAACATGATAAATCCCATAAATTAATGCATACTAACTTGTTGTCTGAAATCGAACATGGTTCACATGGGACATATGTACATCGAAACCGAGTTGGTACATATAATAATTATCTCGATTAAAAATAAACTAGTAAAGCTCTAAAACAATTGGATAGGCAGACCCAACAAGTGACTGGAGTTCTAAAATATCTTAGAAGATCACAACCTATCCTAGTTGTGCACATTTTCATGGACCTGCACCGCTCCTGTTTCTGAATTGGCAGTGATTCTACCAGTAGAATCCGCGTCGTTAAGACTCCATTGACGTCTTTTGGTTAAAAAATACATTTTCATTTAAATATCAAAAGAGGGTATTGATATGCTAATTAAAATTGCCTCCACTTTGAACCATACAAAACTGACTTGGTACAGGGAGATAACCGACCGAGGTTTCTCACTGAAATTGTTTCATTTTATCTAAACGGTAGCTAAATGAATTTTTGGAAAGAAGGTTTATTGTCTTGAAAAGAATTATCCACATGATCAAAAATCTAGAAAAAAAAGTCCTGATCAAGATTTTTCATAATATAGAAACCATTGCTTTCTTCACTCTAAATGACACTCTTTATTCTAACTAATACTTCCAAGAGCAGTGTGACTAAAAACTGTCACAAGAAGTACATGTATTGTATAATGATAGAATAAATGGAAAATTGTATTACCTGATAGGTAAGTATGCATGTACATGTAAAAGTGTGGATAAAACATTTATGTACAAGTTGGTGAAATTATCTGTTATATATTTAATTTAATCAGAAGAATGCAATTTTTTTACAAGAAGTTCTAAATACTAAATTTATATTTTATGTTCGATTTCAGCTGGGGCTAATATTACAGCTATAAAACACATATTTCAGTAATAATTTATCATATTAAGCTTGAGTGTATACCACAACAATATAACCTAGTTAGTGTAACAGTTAATAAAAACACATTAAAAGTCTCCTAAAAAATAGAAGGAATAACTACATGCAAAAAAAAATAATTGAAAACTAAACTATATTTTAGTGATGTAAAAAATTAAAAAATAAATGCATGCAAGGATACAACTATAAATTATACCAAATTCGCAATGATAAACATTAACAAAATTTTTTACCAACTTTTGCAGGACCTGAAAAAGAATATATATAACGTTAGGATAGGATCTTACAGTTAACATCATTTACTTTATGAAATTTATATGTCATACCTGTTTGGAAAATACCTGAAAAAGAAACAGTTTTCTAAAATTATATAAAACCTCAAAACATTTTCAATAAACAAAAACATAATAACAAGATATTCAAAACATATAAGTAAATCTCCCAAAACTGATAAAGAATAATTACTTGCAAACAAAATTTAAACAAACTAATTTGAAAAACGTAAAAAAAAAATAGATCTATTTTTAGTGAACATTTTCAAATATAAACATTTCAACAAAAAACATGCAAAGGAAATAAAAATAATAACTATTCTAAATTTTGTTAACACAAATGACATTTGTTACATACCTTTTAAATACCTGAAAAATAAACGAAATGAATTAATGCACCATTCTCGCGTTTACTAAGAGGGTCGGGTCTGTGTACTATGTTTTATACCCGCCAATACACAGGTGAAATATTATCTCCCCTGAACAGCCTTGCAATACACAAACATACTGAGGGGAAACGGAGTTGTAATGAGGGAACTAATGCATTGTTATGCATATTTCACTGACTGCTGACACAGTTTGAATGAGCGAAATCCTTAAATTTTAATAAAATGAATCATCAAATTCACCAGACATGCCAGAGCATTAGCGAACGAGTTTCTATGCAATCTCGAAAACGGGGAATACACATTGCTTTTAACGACTATGCAACATCGGATTTTATTTACATTGAAGCATTTATAAGGATACTCGATAGCTGTATTGCCGTTAACTGTCGATAGATTTTCAGCGCGTCAAATTCTTAATCTGAGTGGTAAATTCTTAATCTCCGCGAGTCATTCTTAATCTTCGCACGTCATACTTAATCTCCGCGAGTCAGCCTTAATCTCTGACGGTCATTATTAATTTCCTAGGCACATTCTTAATTTCAGTGGAAAAGTCTTAAAAATTAAGAATGTGCCAAGGAAATTAAGAATTTGATATCTCTAGTGAATGGGTCTTGGTCTCTCGGGGCCAAGACATGCAGGCTAACGGCGGCACATACCGTAGTAAGGGCTTTGAGTTTTTCAAAGTCCTTCTATAATCCAAAGTGTGACCCAACAAGGTAGATGGATTGCGAAGTCTCACGACAGTCAACCAAACACCATGGGAAGAACAACATTCCGAAATTATATTGCAATGGAGTGGGTGTCCCTCCAGGTTTTTAATGCCGTGAGAGACCTATACAGGTATTCAAGGCGATAAACCACCATACTACTACTACTAGATTTTTGACATGTTTTGGACTTATTCATTTTAGCTCTTTTATCTCAATGCAAACCATATGGTGAATAACTTGTATCCACAACTCCTCATTGACCACTAATCAGAACTTCATGAAACTTATGCAGGACCTTAATTAAATATTATAGATGTGCTCCTTGTACAGTCGAACTTCGATGACTCGAACACCCAAGGGACTGCTAAAAACAGTTCAAGCCAAAGAGGTGTTCGAGATACCGAGGTCGAACTATTTTAAAACTTGAACAAAGGGACCACAAAAAGGGGTTCGAGGCATCCATGGTGTTTGAGTTATTGCAGTTCAAACCATCAAAGTTCTACTGTATTTTGTTTTTCAGTAATTCCTCTTTTCCAGATGTTAGAGAAAATGCAGGAAAAGGCGGGTTGGGGGGAATTTGTGGCCCACTAGGCCACAGTAATTCTAGTTTGATATATTTTGATGACTATTTTATATTATCAGTTTCTACGGTTACAAGGGAAGAATCAGCGTGGTAAAGAAAAGATAGAATTTATAGATGTAAATGCAGACGATTTTATAAGTACAGCTGATTATCAGAAATCTCTAAGTGAAGAGACAGAATATAGATCATCTCACAAGAAAAAAGATGGACCAACCTCACAACAGAAAAGAAAACATCAAATAACCTACCTTGCTCATCAGGTATGTGTACTTAGTGTCATGATCACCAGGTGAGCTTCAAAAAGGACTTGTATTGTGCTCACATTGTAAAACTTCTAAAGTACATGTATCTTGCATCTTACTGCAAAAAGTCCTTGTATCTTGAATCCTGCATACAAATTAAAACTTCAAAAGTACATGTATCTTATGGCATGCTCCCTATGTTGTTTTAAGTACATGTATCATATCATATTCACAAGGTAATACCTAACTTTTTTTAGCTCAAAAGTAAACAACTTTATAAACCATTCACCAAATAAGGCCTGTAGTCTCACCCAATATTAAAACTATAGGTTATATAAATTATACCCCCACTTGTTAGAGAGTGGATTACTGCATTCACCTTGTCTGTCCAACCATTCATCCATCTGTCCGTCCATCCATCCATCCATCCATCCCGTCTGTCAGTGTGTCTATTCATCCAAATATATTTTTGATACAGTTTTCTCAGCTTCAGCTTTTAGTGGAGGGATTGATTTGAAATTGCTATGCAGCCTCTATTTCATGTGTCTAAAGGAATGTAATATTTTGAGTCCTGTTGGACGTTTACTTCCTTTTTAACAAAATGTAGACGTAGTTAAGAAATGGATTGAAACATGAATTTTTTGGAGCAGTTTTCTCAGTACCTGATGATACCTCAGTTTTTATAGGGGTTTTAAGTTGTGTGGCATTCTTGTTCATTTTTGTTTATTTGTTTTGTCTCTGTCATACTTTCTCAATTTGTGTTGGATGTGAATTGCCGTGATGTTGGATATATGATTTTAGAATTCAGCCTTTGCTCGTTCTTGCTTTGGTATTCATTTTCTGATGTACTCCTACAAGAGGGATCGAATTTAAAATTCATATGCAGCCTCTCTATGATTAGTTGTAAGGTACATCCCATTCTGAGTCCTGTCAGATGTGTACTTCCTTTTTGATGAATTGTGGACTTATTAACAAAGTGTTATGAAAAATGAGTTTTTTTCATTAAGCTTTTCTCTGCAAAATTTGAAATTTTATCAAAACCTTTGTATAGTCATTCCAAATTGTCAGATGTATTGGTTACTATATTCTGTGTATTCTTGAGGACTACCGTATAAGTGGTTATTTTCGTGGGAAGCAAGTTTCGTGATATCTTTCAAAATTGCTGGATTTTATTTTCGTGGGACTCAAATTTTCGCGATTGCTGATCATTTACTGTTTAGAGGTTCATATATACATGTATTATATTTCGAGGTATGCAATTTTTGTGACTTCAGAATGGTCGGAAATAAAGCGAAAATTAAGTTCTTGCGAAAATAACCACTTATACAGTATATCATTGTGTCCAAACTTGTACTGATGAACTGTGCCACACACAGTTAAATTTGCACTTGCCATATTGATTCAGGGTTCAGTGAATGGGGGTATAACTGGTTGCCATTTGGGGACAGCTCTTGTTTTTCCTGGAAGTTGCATTTTGCATGGAAATGTCATTGTCAAAATCCTTAAAAGTCATGTTTTTTATGGAATTTTATTTTGATTTTTGGTGTCGCATGTCATGACTTGGTGTAGATTAAATTTACAAACCATCTTTACATGTATTGGGTAGAATCAACTTTGCCAATTCCCAGAAGTTAAAAATGTCAACAAGATATGCTCTCTGAATTCACTCCCCACACAAAAAAGGTGTACTCCAAGGTGAATGGTTCTCTCCAGGTACTCCAGCTTCCTCCACCACCTAAACTAATCACAATGATGTAGCTGAAATACTGCTGAGAGTTAAACCTGATACAAATAACTAAACCAAATAAAATATATTTTGTATAAAAAGAATTATGCTATCACATGTAGTCCACTCAATGACTCTCCAAATAACCAGTTGACTAGTTTATTGACTGTCTTCTTTTGTAAGAATTTTATTAGTTGGAAAATGCAATTCCATGGATAAGCTTCAATTCTTACATATTTTTGTTTTTCAGGCAAAAGAAAGAGAATTGGAACTAAAAAATGCATGGTCTCAAAACAAGATGACAAAGAAACAGACTCAAGCAAAATATGGATTTTAACTGGATGTGCAATCTCTTATTAATTTATTAATGTTTTATATACATAAATGTATAAACAAGAACTATTGAGGTATTGCAGTCTTTTATGCCCTGCCTTATCATAAGGATGGTCTTATGGTGCTTGGTCGGTTTATTCAGACTTTTTGTACTTTTGTGTGAGGTTTATGTTAAGTTAATGGTTGCTTGTTATCAAGATTCTTAAATATACTGACCAAATTCCTAAACAATAATTGTAAACTGTTACGAATATAAACTATATATCTGTTAACAAATTTTTATTCATGATGGAGTTCTTGCTCAGCATATATATAGTGTTCATGATATCTGCCCGTTCATCCGTCTATACCCAAAAGCTGGTATCCATTACAACTCTTAAACAAATGAAACTTAAGCTGGAGCTTAATTGCATATTGTAGATTTGCTCTATGTATTTTGTTTTCAAAGAAATCATGTTTTTCCTGATTTCTGACATGTTTGGACTTCGTCATCATTCTCAATTGCAAAACACCTGGTATCCAGTACTCCACCTTAACCAGAGGGTGTGAATGGGGTTACTCTCTTAATGGTTAATGGCAAAAATTTTCAATCATATGATGTAAACGGTAGGACATTTTTAGCCCTTTAACAAATCGCACTAGTATTTTTGGCAATTAAAGGTAAAAAATTTGATTAAGAAGTTAACAGTAGCAGAAAAAGGCAGTTTCACAGTTAACGGTAAAAGGCATTCATACCCTCTAACCTATGATCAGAATTTCATGAAATTTATGCAGGACCATAATTACATATTTTTGTAGTGCACTATGTATTTTGTTTGCCAATAATTCCTTTTGTAGCTCACCTGACAAAAGGGTCAATGTGAGCTACCAGGTATTGCTATCGCTTGGCGTCTGTCGTCTGTCAGATGTTTGACGTTAACTTTTCACATTTTTATCTTCTCATCTGAAAATATGTAAACAAATTTAACTACACTGCACTGAATGGATGTATGGAAGGTCCTTTACAAAGAATGCTCATTTTATTCCAATTCGACAAAAAAAAACATGACCGCCAGCACAGAACATAGTGTAACATTGGCCCTTTGGGGAATTCACATTTTCAACTTCTCCTATGAAACCACTTTAGCAAATTCAACCAAACTTTATAGGAATGATGTATGGAAGGTCCTTTGCAAAGATTGCACATTTCTTTAGGATTCATTAAAAAACATGGCCGCCAGCATGGTTCCTAGTTTTAACATTAGACTCAAGGGAAAAACATCATTTCCAACATCTACTTTAATGCTATTGAAGCAAATTTAACTAAACTGTACTGAAATGATGTATGGAAGGTCCTTTTCAAAGAATGCCCATTTTATTACAAAACGACAAAAAATTGGCTGCCAGCATGGGACATAGTTTAACATTGGCCCTATGGGAATTTACATTTTCATATTCTCTGATACCACTGAAGTAAATCAAATCAAACTTTACAGGAATGATGTATGGAATGTCTTTCACAAATATTGTACATTTGGTTCCTATTCGATAAAAAACATGGCTTCCAGCACGGATCTTAGTTTTAACATTGGACCCTTTGGGAAAAACATCATTTTCAACATTTGCTATGAAATCATTGAAGGAAATTTAATACAATTGTACTGGAATGATGTATGGAATGTCCTTTACAAAAAATGCTAATTTCATCTTGATTCCACAAATAAACATGGTCGCTAGCACAGAACATATTTTAATATTGGCCCTTTGCGAAATTCACATTCTCATCTTCCCCTCTGTAACCACAGAAGCAAATTCAAGCAAACTTTACAGGAAGGATAAATGTTAGGTTCTTCACAAAGATTTCTTATTTCGTTCTGATTCAATAAAACACATGGCTGTCAGCACGGAACTTGGTTTAAAATGGGACACCTATAGGAAAACATCTTTCCATCAAATGTGCTGAAACTACTCAAGCAATTTCAGCCAAACTAAGATTGATTATTTTGTTTTGATCTGATGAAAAACAAGACTGCCAGCACAGAACATATCATAACATAGAATCTTATGGGATGAACATCACTTTCATCACCTGATGTAAGCATTTTGTCAGGTGAGCGATTCAGGCTCAGTTTCTGAGCCTCTAGTTCAGATTCCTGAAATGTTTTGAACTTTCATTGTAGCTCAATTCAAACCATATGGTGACCTCTTGGTTTCCACTTCTCCTTAACCAGTGATCAGAATTTCATGAAACGTATGCAGGACCTAAATAGCATATCAAAGATGTGCACTTTTTATTTTGTTTATCTATTAATCCTTTGTAAGCTCACCTGAACCGAAGGTTCAGTGTGAGTTATTGCTATCACTAAGCGTCTGTCATCCGTTGTCTGTCGTCCGTCATCTGGCGTTACCTTTTCACATTTTCATCTTCTCCTCTGAAACCACTGAAGCAAATTCAACCAAACTTTGAAGCTCCTTTACAAAGATTGCCCATATTTTTCCGATCAAACAAAAATCATGGCCACCAGCGCCAAACATAAATTAACATTGGACCCAGTGTGAAAATCACATTTGTATCTTCCCTTCTGAAACCAGTGAGGCAAATTCGACCAATTTTACAGGAATAATGTATTTAAGATTACAAAGATTGCTCATTTCATTTCAATGCAATAAAAAAAATGTTTTCATCTCCTTCTCCGAAAACACTGAAGGCAATTCAACCAAACTTTGCAGCAATAATGATGGTAAGTCCTTTACAATGATTGCTCATTTTTATCCAATAAAAACATGACAGCCAGGACTGAACCTAGTTTAACATTGGTCCCAATGGGAAAAACACATTTTAATCTTCTTCCCTGAAAGCACACTGAACCAAATTCAAACTTTACAGGAATGATGTGTGGAAGGTTTTTCATAAAGATTGCTTATTTTGTTCCGATCTGATAAAAAATATAGCCTCCAGCGCAGAACATAGTTTAACATTGGATATATGGGGAATGATGTGTGGAAGGCTCTTCACAAAGATTGCTCAGTTCGTTCCGATTCTGCAAAAAAAAAATCATACCATTAACAAACATGGCCACGGAAATTGCTTAAATCTTAGACCTTATGGGGAAAAAGACATCTTTTTGGTCAACTGCTCGTTAACAAATGAAGAAAATTTTACTAAACTTCCCCGGAATGTGCTTGGATTTGTTCTCTACAAAGATTTCACGTTTAGTCCCGCTTCGACAAAAATCATTGTGGCCAATGCAGAAGTTAGTGTAACATCGGGAAAATCCTATTACGGTCATCTCTGAAACTACTTGAGCAAAATCAACCAAACTGTACAAGAATGATGTATAGAAGGTCCTCCACGAAGATTGCTCATTTCGTTTTGATTCCACAGAAACATGGCTACCAGTACAGAAACATTGATTAACATTGGATCCTATGGGAAGATAATCATTTTTGGCCGGGCTGCACGAAGTGCAAATCCGGATAATAGTATGGCGAATGTTTCGAAAATGAGTACATATTTTGTGAAGCCAACTCCACAGTTTTCAACCAAGATCTTTGAAACTTCGCAGAATGTTTCTATATATATATTGAAGATGTGCACCTGACTTTATGGAACTATTTAGGATTTTTTTTCCCTATTTTTCTGGGCTTTGAAACTTAGGCATTTTTAGCTCATCTGGCTATGCCAGGGTGAGCTTTCGCCATCACTTGGCGTCCGTCGTCCGTCCGTCGTAAACTTTTCTTTAAAAATCTTCTCCTCTGAAACCACTGGGCCAATTTAATCCAAACTTAGCCTGGGTCATTACTAGGGTATGTAGTTTGAAAAATGTGTTTGGTTAGTCCGAGGGCCAAACAACATGGCCACTGTTACTAAAAATAGAACATTGGGGTTAATAGCTGTTTTTGGCAAATAACTGGAAAACCGTTGCAGATATCAAAAATCTGACATGGAGTAAAATTCTTCAAAATGCCGAGATCTATCTGCTCTGCAATTTTGAAGAAAATCGGAAAACCCGTCTAAAGTTATAGCCCTTTTTCCGTAAATTTTTCCAAATACATGCATTTTTATTTTTATTTCAAAAACTGCAACAGATAGAAGTGAAGTGTAAATTGGAATAATGTTCAGCATATCAATATCTACATACTCTGAAATTTTGAAGAAAATCCAAAGGCCTGTGTAGGAGTTGTTGATTGATTTTCACCAATTTTTTTTCCAATGCCATATGGTTTTTTGGTTATTTCCCTTTAAATTCTGTGTTCAAATCTTCTTTGGTTAACTTTTCTCTTTTAAGCTTTAGAGAAATTCCCTGCTATAGCTTTGTTAAAACAATTATTTTTATTTATAATTAAGAGCAAAAACAGTGTTTTTGTACAAATTTTTACAATTTTTTTGCAAAAATACTTTCTTAATCTTTACCTTATTATATGTTACAATTATTTTTCTATATAAGATATTTTGTCCTACAGAGATGTATTTGATTGGCCACTGTACTGTATGCATTGATGACATGAATAGACCATATCCGAGTTCTGGTATTCAGATTCACCAGTTGTTGTTTGTCCGCCATACGTCACAAACGTGTCCGCCCCATGTGACCAACCTCATGACGTTTTAGGCTCTATGACGTGACGTTTTCTATACTGTGACGTATTGAAAAGAAGTCTGGTAAATCCTAATACCATAGGTCGGATATGTTCTATTAACAAGCAGTTTCTTGGCGTCATAGCCTGCATAATTTTTTTGTTAAAGCCTTTAATGATCAAGTGATGACATTAACCTTGAGAAGCACAGATGAATTTGATTACTACATGGTATGTATGATGCTATGAGGTGCTAACTAAGTATTGTGACTTTGGTGCCTATATATCATCCAACATGGCCATCTGCGAGGAACTTAATTTATTACTGGACTGTATGGAAAGAGCACATAAAGAATTTTTTATCTGAAACAACTTTGCTAGTTAGAATGAAACTTAATCACAATTCATCTTAGATGGTCCCCTTCAAAACAGATGTCCCTCAAGTCTGCACCTTATTCAAATTGGCTACCAATGGGAAACATAGTTTAATATTGGAGTACATTCAAAGATCTTCTTTAAAACGATTTGGCCAATTGGAAATAAACTTTGGCACAACACTTAATTTTCTTTAAAATTGTGTCCTGCAGATCCATCCCTTATCCAAGATAGCAGGCAATAGGGAAAATATTTGATCATATAACATAAATGTTTGTTTACATAGTTTGAAAATGAGACCCTTTAACATAGAAGTTTATTTGAATTTATGTATTGACCATGGCCCAGGTGAGCGATACAGGCTCTTGAGAGCCTCTTGTTTATCGACATTTTCAACAGAGGGTACTTATTTTGTGAAATCAACTTCTACAGTTTTCAACCCAGATCTTTGATACTTCACAGAATGTTTCTATATATATTGAAGATGTGCACCTGACTTTATGGAATTATTTCGGATTTATTTCTTACTTTTGCCGATCTCAGAAATTTAGCCATTTTTATCGTCATTTTCAACGGAGGGTACCTATTTTGTGAAAAAAATTCTCCTACATTTTTCAACCCAGATCTTTGAAACTTCACAAAATGTTCTTATATATATTTAAAATGTGCACCTGAATTTATGGAATTATTTTGGAAATTCTTTCATATTTGTCCAGACTTAGGATTAGTCAGATCTTTTAACATTTTTAACAGTACAGATTTTGTGAAATCAACCCTTTCCACAGTTTTTTTGCCCAGATCTTTGAAGTAAGTTTTTGTTAGTGATATTTTAATAAGAGGGTACCTGAGAACGGTGAAATTTAATCCTACCCAGATCCTTGAAATTCAAAAGCATATTCTATATAGCCCACACAGACCCATTTACGTTAAAGGTCCTTCAAATAAGGAACCTATAAAACTTAAACATCAAAACGCAACCTGGCCATTTGAGACTTTGACCAATTTTCATCATCTACTCTAAATTATGGAGCAAGTAAATTAAACAAACGAAATTGGAATGATGTATGGAAGTGCCTGTTGAAAGATTGCTCATTTCGGTAGGATCTAACAAAAACCATGGCCGTTAGCAGGGAACATAGTACGGAAAAATCGCATTATGATTCTCTTTTTCTGAAACCAATGATGACATTAGACCCTATGGGGAAAAACATTATTTTTTGGCTATAAGCATAAACATGGATTAGAAGCATTTTTTCAAGTGAGTGATTCCGGCTCAGTTCATTAGCCTCTGGTTTCAATTTTTTGCATTTTTATACTTTCCTATTTTAGCTTATTACCAAAAGCTGGTATTCATCACTCTTCCTAACCCACTGATTGAAATTTTATGAAGCATATGTAAGAGTTTACATCTGTCCGTTCTACCGTTTGTATGTAACCAAGTCTAAGTCAATTTATCTTTTAAACACATGTCACAGATAAATAAGCTTATGTCCACAGATGTATATTTGTTAGTTTTTCATGTTAGTATAAAATTTAGATTCGCTTGTTTTACATTTTTACATGAGTGACTCGGGATAAAGTTTTTGTTAAAGATCCAGATCTGAGATACTACAGCAGGTTGAGGAATAGTTCGTCAGTGGATGCGTCTTGGATAGTCACGAATTTCCTGATAAAAATTAGGTCACCTTCTCATGCATTTAATGCATGAGTAACTTAGGTTCAATTTTTTGTTAAAGTCCAGTTCTGCGATACGAGAGAAGGTAGAGGAATAAAATTTTGTCGGTGGATGCTTCTTTAGTATTCACAAGGTTGCTGACAAAAATTGTGTCACTTTGACTTACATTTAATGTGTTCAAGTTTTTTTTTTTGTTAAAGTCCAGATCTGAGATACTAGAGTAGGTAAAGGAATAATATTTTGTCAGTGTGGATCCGTCTTGGATAGTCATAAGGTTCCTGGTGAACATTATGTCACTTTGACCTGAATTTCATGCATGAATGACTCAGATTTGATTCTCTTTGGTTTACATAACAAATATGGATAGTTTCAGCTGCTTGCTCTTTATTAGTCTAAAACTGACTTATTTTTGCAAAACACCAATTGGAGAGGAGATTAGCTGTAGTTTCCTTCTCTTGCTACATACCATAGATGTACACTATGTATTTTGTTTTCCAATTTCTTCCTTTTCTCACTACTTCTCCCTAACCACTGATCTGAATTTCATGAAACTTATGCAGCCGCTTATTTACATATTGTAAATGTGCACTATGTATTTTGGTTCCCAAAAATTCTTTTTTTTAGATTTTGACATGTTTTACACTGTCATTTTTGTTCAATGCCAATAACTAGCATTCACTACTCCCCCTAAACCAAGGATTATAGTGTAATGAAACTTATTGGGGAGCTTAACTACATATTGTAGATGTGCACTTTTTATCTCGTTTTCCAAAAAATTTCTTTTCCCAGAAATTTGACGTTTTTTGGATTTTGTCGTTGTAAAGCACTGATTAGAATTTCATGAAACTAATGCAGGAAGCAAATGACATTTTTTTTTAGATTATGTATTTTGTTTTTCAATAATGCTTTTTAAAAAAAATAAATATGTTCCGAACTTTGTAATTGTGGCTCAATGCGAAAAGCTGGTATTCACTACTCCTTCTAAACCACTGATTTGAATTTCATGAAACTTGTGCAGGACATTAATTACATATAGTAGCTTTTCACTTTTGTTTCAATATATCTTTTTCGAAAATTTTATGTGCTACCCAGGAATGTAGTACGGGCATATAGCGTTACCCTTGTCCGTTCTTCCGTCCTTACGTCCTCTTAAGTTTTGTGTTTAAGCACACTTCTCAGACACTATGAGAGGTAGAATAAAAATAGATTTCCAATAGGTAGATATTTGATAGTACTACATAGTTACCAGGTAGTTTGAATCTTTGACCTTCATTATAAGCTTGAGTGACTCTAGTTAAATGTTGCGTTTAAGTACATTGCTCATTAAAAGAAAATGATGTTTTATGAAATTGATTGATTGATTGATTGATATGGGATTAAACACTTTCAGGAGCATGACATGCTCACCCTTCCGGAGCACCTGATGTCACTCCCGGTTTTCATGGGAGTTCACACTATGAGTGCCTTAGATCTTAATGTTATCTTTTTATTTCCATTCATTGTAGCTGTCTCATGGCCTTGTTTTGTCTTTGCTTTTATCTGTTGCCGTTTTTTGCCATGTCTTTGGACTTCGAATTTTATGGTCCTCGCTTCCCTTGTTCCTTCGGTATTCTACTGCCGTTGTTTCAGCAGTATTTCAGCTATCTCATGACGATCAGCTTTAGTGGTGGAGGACCCGTAGTGCCCTTAGAGAACCACCGACCTTGGGCAGGTAAATGACATACATTATCACTTACGATTGTAAGTCGAGTGCACCCTTTTTCGTAATGTACAAAGTGGGGTGCGAACTCACACCGCAGTGGTGATGGACTACAGTGACTGTATAGGTAGTAGAACTGCCGTAACCACTTGGTCATCCAGGCGCCCCGTTTCATGAAATTAATTGCCTTGATGAGTACTACCAAAATATTGACATTTAGGTTAGCTTTAACATACATTTTACGCTCGTGACTTTGGTTAGGTCTTGCGTTAAAGTACATTTCGCAACAACTACACATTATAAGACGATGCACTACAAAACACTAAAAGTCTGAAACCGGCGCTTTTTGTACTGAAGAGTACTCGACCAGTCTCAACTTGTATGGAAATTACTCAAGTAGTCTCAACCAAAGTCTGTTTCAGTCTGAAATTAACTGAACTAGTCTCGACCTGTCTCGACTAGTCTGGACCTGTACTGAAGAGTCTCGATCAGTCTGAACCTGTATTTGAAAGTCTCGAGCTGTCTCGACCAGTCTGATTTACTAATGAAGAGTCTTGACCTGTCTCGACCAGTCTAAAGTTGTAATGTATGTCATGATCATGGAAAATTGTTATGCATGTATGTGCTTTGAATCAGTAAATTAATTTAGGGTTTAAAATTAACTTCTTAAATCAACCTTTTATGCATCGGTTGTAAAATGTAAAAAGACAAAAAAGTTTGTGTTAATGATGAAACATGTCAATAGTTTACATGCTGTTCAGAGACAGTAAGTTCAATATTTAACATGACCATGTCCACAGTATTTTTACGTGAACACCTGATCAAATGTATTACTTTTTAGCTCTCTGGGACTAAAATTGTACATATTGTTCTGATCTGATTTAAAAACGACACGAGCTCACGTCACGTTACTTACATTCTTTACATAATTTGGGATATCTACAGAATATTCTGTATGCATCTGTTAAATTGGCTTTGAGATACAGTGACCTGAGAGTTTTACACATATTGGCCTCTCACTGATACTGTGGAGTGTATTGAAATACATAATGATTAACAAACCCTTCAGGAAGTTTAGAGTTCGATTTTTCTGACATTGCTCTGAGGGCAATTTAAAAAAATTCTGAACCCTGCTTCTGGAAGTTATTGTTGATTTATGGGAGTTCCTATACAACATGTGACTTTCTTATATCACAACAGAATTTTTTTAAAATATGGAATTAAGAAAAGAAAAAAAATTGAATTGAGGTCACTTCAATACCCGGCGAGCTATGTTGTCGACTAACAACCTTTGTTAATGTGCCGGGTTTGAATGTTTCTGACCTTTGTGTTGATCTTTATCATCATAATATTTTGATATAAAGGGAAACCGCCCCCAAGTTAATAGTTTTTGAAATCATTATATCAAAGTTAATTACCAAAAAGAATCAAATTTTATTATTAAATTTTTTTTTTTAATTTGATATATACATCAACTTTATTTTGATGGGGTTAATTTGATGATATCCTCTGATTACATGCAGCATTATTCATTCTTGCGATTAACTAACATCAAAAGGGGGCATATTACAAAAATTGGAGGTAGTGTGATCACTTGGTAAGGGTTATTCCTTTTCATCATATTCCTATCATTGTCTCTGGAAGTGCTAAACCAAATTGAACAGGGATAAATGATGTAGAAGATCCTAAATGAAAATTGTACATTTTGTTCTGGTATGATTTATAGAAATTTACCGTATCTATCAAAATTCTAACCCCTCAAAATAATAAGGCTTCATTCCGTGTATGACACTCGTTGGATGTCATTAGTAATGGACTAGGCCTCCTATTTCGATATTTTTGGTAATGAGTACTTCTTTTTGACTACTTTTGGATTTTTAATTTCCATATTAGTATACCCCCATCCCCTCTTGAAAAGAGGGAGGTATATAGTGATGGGGTTGTCCGTCCGTCCGTCCGCTACATCCGGTGATACCCATCCGCCACCATGACATCATTGACAGATATGTCGTGTCTGTGTTCCAAATGAAAACGGACATTTTCAGCTAGATTTCACGTCTTCACTATTTGACATTACTGGATTTGACCCATCTCTGGATTGAATGACTAATAGTGTGACGGGTGCTGACATGCCTACTCATCCGGAACATCTGATGTCACTCCCGGTTTTTATGGGGTTCACAGTACTTTAGCTTTTTTGTGTTGTCTTGTATACTATCATACTGTAAAATTTTAGTTTTGTCTACGTCAGAGATGTTTGTGCTACCGATTTGTCCTTGTGATTGTTTGATTAATACATAGTTTACAAAAGCTTTTCAAATTGTACTATGGTACTATTTGAGGGTTAGCGAAGTAACATGCACCATTGATTTAAATTGGTTTTGTCTGAGGATTAGAAAATGACATTAACCAATTCGCTATCAAACAGATATTTCAAAACAATATGTGCCTCAATGATAGCGTGACGGGTGTCGTTAGCGGGACAGGACATGCTTACCCTTCCGAAGCACCTGATGACACTCCCGGTTTTCATGGGAGTTCACACTATGAGTACCTTACTTCTTAATGCTATCTTTTTAATTCCGTTTATTGTAGCTGTCTCATGTCCTTGTTTTGTATTTATTTTTCTCTGTTGCTGGTTTGGCATGTCTTTGGACTTCGAGTTTTGTGGTCATCGCTTCCCTTGTTCCTTCGGTATTCTACTGTCGTTGTTTCCGAACCACCGAGAACATTTTTATGAATATTTAACGAAGTCTTTAAGACATAATGTAGATATGCACCTCCTACTAGTATTTCAGAATATGATTTGATTGATTTTTGGGGTTTCCTATAGCAAAACATGGACAAAACCATTACATTACAAGTGGGTACCCATCTCTTATCCGTTACTTCTCCTGAACCACTGAATAGATTTTTATAAAACTTTTACACAGTCTTTTTGGCTTAATATAGATGTGCTCCTCCTATTTCAGAATTTGTTTTGATTTTGAATTTCTGGAATCAATGGGGTTGCTGGTGTTATTTGCTAATAGTTTTTCTAGTTTGATTTTAATGCTGCTGATGAGAAGTTCCTCATTGAAGCACGTGTTAAACATAAAGAATTCTATGCAACTTGGGTATTTTTGCATTTTGAATCTATTGGACCGATGCCACTTATGGTTGACCTAAGGTACGTGAGGGTATTCACCAGCCTAATAGTCAGACTTATCTGACATGAAAAATTTACATTGCGTTTTAAAAAATTCACCGTGGTTATCAAAATTCTAAAACCTCAATTACTGAGGCTTCATTCCGTGTATAGCACTCGTTGGATGTACTTGCTACTGGATTTGGCGTTCTATTTCGCTATTTATGGAAATGAGTACTTCTTTCTTAACTACTTTTTGAATGTGGCTTTGACTATGGAGTTGGTAAAACAATTCCCGTGTTAAAATGTATGCACTTTATTTTTCTTAGATATGGTGTACTTGTACATGAGATAACATCTCATGTATGCACTTTGTTCAATTGCTATTATCTGGGTTTATGTAAGTTCTGAAACTTGAGGTTTCACCCCCTCCATCAAAGTTTTGTCCTTAGCTACATTTGATATTGCCGATTGTTCGGATTTCGTTTGGTTTTATATATTTTAAACTTTTTTTTAAGTTATGGATTTCCCATGTTTGGGTTCTGAAGCTGCTTGTGAGGAATTAATTTTCGAAATGGCCATACAGCTCATTAGAATTATTGCGGTTGGAGTTGGCATATGTGTTGTGGTCTCATGTTCATTTACTCCATATCCTTTCGTGAAATATTCCATATTATTTGTTGTTGATGCTGTTGATGAGATATTACTCATTGAAACACATTTAAAACATAAAGAAATTTACTGTTACTTATACAAATTAAATATTTTTGTATTTTAAAAAAGACACTAGCTAAGAAAATGCGGTCTGTTAACTCATGAAAATCCAGAACTTTAGTGAACGTAACCTTACTATAACATCCAAAGTTTTTTTTTATCAAGGTTAAAGGTTTCATACACTGTTAAATACATTTAAAAAGTTTCATAGAAAATATGAACATTTGATATCAAAATATAATGTAAGTGCATTTCTCATCCTAAAAATGCTTTTTTATAGTTGCCAGAAACTGATTAATAATCCAGAAAAACTGGGACGTAACTTACATTCATTACGTAATAGGGGGTATCGACAGGATATTCTGTATGCATCTGAAGGACTGTTAGTCCCCGAGGGTATTCACCAACCCAGTAGTCAGTGCTTCGGTGGTGACCAGAAAACCGATTGTATTGAAATTTCAATATCTAAATTTTACGAAATTTTGTTTAAAACTAGGGAGTATCTCCCTCATGTATAGCTCTGTCCTTAGCTGAATTTTAGCTTTTCTATTTGAATCCTTTTTGGTTATTTGTTCTCTATCAGCTTTAACATCTTTTTTGATTAATGGACTTCCGAATGTGTTGGTTTTGATCTGCACTGATGAGACATAAGTTGTCGAAAACAACGGCAGTAGAATACCGACGGACCAAAAAAGTAATGTTTACAAAAATCGAAATCCAAAGACATGGCAAAAACGGCAACAGAGAAAAACAAAGACAAAACAAGGACATGAGACAGCCACAATGCACGGAAATAAAAAAGACGACATTTAGAACTAAGGCACTCATAGTGTGAACTCCCTTGAAAACTGGGAGTGACATCAGGTGCTCCGAAAGGGTAAGCATGTACTGCTCCTCTAGAAATGCAAATATGCAGAAAATAAATTGACGGTAACTTCGGTATTTTGTTATTTATTACCACTGGGCCGATGCCTCTGCTGATGGACTGTTAGTCCCCGAGGGTATTCACCAACCCAGTAGTCAGTACTTCGGTGCTGACCGGAAAACCGATTGTATTAAAACTTGCAATATCTAAATTTTACAAACTTTTGTTTAAAACTAAGGAGTATCTCCCTCATGCATAGCTCTGTCCTTAGCTGAATTTTGATTTTTCTCTTTGGATCCTTTTGGTTATTCGTTCTCTATCAGCTTTAACATGTTTTTTGGTTAATGGACTTCCAAATATTTTGGTTTTGGACTGCACTGATCAGACATATGTTGTCGAAATGCGCATATGCAGAAAATAAATTTACGGTAACTTCAGTATTTTGTTATTTAAATTGGCTTTGGTTCTGGGGACCTGAGAGTTTTACGAGCTTACTGGCCTCCCACTCACAACAAAAGTCAAATTGACTGAATTTACCAATTTTTGTCCGATTTTGTTTGAAAAATTACTTGATATTCTTTATTTCTTTATTCTTTTATCTGAACAGAGTCTCCATATGTCTCAACATATTCTTGACAATCTTAACAATGTCTCGACACGTTCTTGACAGTCTGAACAGTGTCTGAATATGTGTCGACACATTCTTAACTGTCAAAAATGTTCTGATACAGAGTGGTCTAAAAAAACAATCGACAGGAAGGAAATCTTTGTTTATCTTTGCTGCTATAACAAAATCGTGCAGTATGGTGTCCATAAAAAGATTCCCCTTGCCTGAGGTGTATGCTCTTTTATTTTTTTCAGTTATGATGAACTTGTTCACGTGAGAATTTCTCATATTGATGCACTATCAAAATTCCACATTTGACTTTCTTGTTTTACAAAAGTTAAACTATTTTTCTTGCCATCTGTATATATATTGCCCACATCTCCCGATTTTACTTACTAAGTTTTCTTATAATAAACTCGATGAGTGCCTTTTGAATGTTTATATGTTGTGTTGTCTAGTGGCCCCTCTATCGGGCAATGGATGGCAGTGTTTGTAACAGTACTTTGCCAGATATGTTATGCTTGTTGACGACCCCGTATACATGGCAAAATGGATAAATTGATGTATCATTGTTCATTATCTAGCAAGTGAATTTTGCTCAAACTGTTGCTAGGGGCCATTTTCGTTGAAGGCCTCATGGCGACTTCAAGACTAAGATCAACAATGAAAGCGTAAGTTATTCCATTTGCTTAATCTTACCATGTATCTATAGGGATTTTTTCTCATATACATTTACTCAATATCCCTTTATTTGTTCATGATATAGACTGTTGTGTTTAATTATAAAAACAGGCCTTTCAATGTTGACTAGCAGCAAATGGTACAAAAACATATAACCTATCGGTGCTAACAAAGTGTCAGAAAGATATTGCATGAATGTCTGGATTCTCCACCATACAGTTATTTATAAGTGATTTGTAATGCTCATAGGTTACATAAACAAGGTTCTGAAGATATCAATGTAGAAAATTTTCGGTAGAAATTACGATCTATGGGATATCTTTTGCCAGATACAAACAGATCTTTCCTTTTCAAAGCTTAAGATTGTTGTTTCCTCTACCGGATTTGACTTTTACATGTTCTACACGGAGAGTGTCTTATAGAAAGCTGGTTATGCTTACTCTACCGGTGAACCTGATCTCACCAATGATTTTAGTTTGTGGGTCCGTGTTGTTCATCTGTATGTGTGTTTCTTCTCTGTGCCGTACATATGTAATGCATTTCTATATTTATGTTACCGATGTTGAATGGGTCTTTGGAATATTCTTTTTAAAACTGACGGTTCGGTTCTCACTAATGATATGATATGTTTGATCATTGATTCAAGTAATCATAACATTTGTTCACAAAAAAAAACAATAAAAAAACACATTTATCAATGGATTTTACAATTTAAGTAATTTTGCACAACTGAAAAAAGGAAATAAAAAAAGAAATGTCAATATTCTGTGAGAGAAACTGTTGATACAGGCCTCTAAAATCCTTTGATAAAGGCGCTGATATGGTTTCAGTTTTGTTTAATTTGATTTCTAAAGTTGGAAAGACATATGATGACAAATAATGAATTCTTACCTTAATATACAATAAAAGGATATGTAGTAAATGCTCACGAGACACAGTTTCTACAAATACATGATTAAACTAAGCAATGGATCAACGCTTTTATTGTTGTTCCCCACAAGACCTTCAACAATGAGCCATGCTCTTACCTAACAGTAAATTAAAGACGGTCTCAAGCAACGGTTTGAGCAGAATTCATTAATAATGTCGAGTAACGCTACATAAATTTATCTGCTCTTTTGTACATGGCTGCCTGGTTGTCCACAAACATAAGATTAATCTATTTTTTAGAAACGTATACGGCCATTTTTCGATTGTTTGTCGCAGAGTTTGGCTTTTATTTGTGGTTTTTACCAAAAATGTACAAAATACCACAAGAAAATTGCTGCGGTCTCATATTTGTGCGACTCAAAACAATTTAAAAAAGAATAACGAAAAGTATGACTTTTATTTAGTAATATGGGGGAAACAAGTATGTTATTTATGGACGTTCTGTAGTGATTAATTTCCTAAAGTATTGACAATTATCATTTATTAATTATTTTATATAGATATAAATAATTAGAAATGCTTATGAGTGCAAAGTGACAAGTTATTGCAATATAAAATGTCAATGCATGTCAAATATTAGGTTCTAATTGATAATACTTCTTCTGTGGTTAATATATTACAAGTAATATACTTCATTTTCCAAATATTTTTCTTTTTCTGAATGACCTCAGACTGACATGATTCTATGGATTTCCTGGACAGACTTACGGGGAAAACTTTTTATCAGATCTTGTTCTTTTGGGAATTAACCCTATCATATTAATATTTCTTAGAAAGTGCTGAATTACATTTGAAGTACATTTAAAAGCATTTGATGTGTATAACTAACAAAATTCAGAAGTTACTGTTCAGGTAGATTATGTATATTGCCATTTCGACAAAACTTATGCCTCTTCAGTGCAGTTTAGAAATCCATAATTTGAATTACCACATAAGATCTATATAGAATATATAGATAAATTAAATGGAAACAAACCAGTTCAAGTTAGATAATTCCATATCTAATACTGAATCTAGAATATACAAGCATCAAAATGGTGATATCAAAGAAAAATGAATATCCCTAAAAGGACAAATCTTCAATGAAACTGATAAAAAATGACAACTCGGAAATTCTTATATGGAAACGCATCATACAATAAATTCTAGAACATCTTCTTGATAATTAACATAGCGTAGTAGTATTCTGAATTACATTGTGAACGGATGTTTTACATCTGAAGTTTTAAGACTTCCTATGACAGAGAAGAATTTTTTTATATAGGAAAAAAACATCCCCAGTGAACTAAAACTCTTTGTCGGGCAACAGATGACAGCTTTTGTAAGAGTTCTTTGCCAGTTATCCATGGTTAGAAGGTATGAATGTAGCGTTGCTCGACACCGAGCAATGGATTCCACTAAAACCGAAACATTTTTAACGTTTACTGGCGTCTCACTGATACTGCCGATGTATACTGAAATAAATGACATTTCACCAAACCGTTTGAAAAGAATGAATTCGATTTTTCTTAGACCAGCAGTGTTTAACCAGCAGAATAGGCCCCTTCAGCAAACTGGCAACTTACCGGTGAGAATTCTTCGACCCATCTTTCTGAATCCGTTA
>MJUU01046161.1:4503-33338 GCA_002080025.1 Modiolus philippinarum | reverse complement strand
GAAAATCAAATGGTTGCTGCCTTAGTATATCTGTTCCGCAGATGACAACATATCTTTCCCTTTAACTAAAAACCTAATTGTTGTTTCTCTACCGGATGTGACATGCTCATCACGGCGGGTGTCTTATAAGAAGCAGGAGATGCCTACTCTATACGTGCACATGATTTCAACCATGGTTTTTATTGGGTCCGTGTTGTTCATCTTTGTATGTGCGTGTGACTTCATTTTTCTTTTCTGTGCCGTACTCATGCTAGTCTCTGTTTCTTTGCTTTTCCGATGTTGCCATATTCCTTGGATTATTCGTTTTAGATTGACTGTTCGGTTTTCACTTACTTTATATTATTATTATACCAAATATTGATACACCTTCGCAGTAACGTCAAGGGAAGTTACTTCCTGTACTTAAAGTTTCAGTCATTTTCAAAACTTTTTTCATTGAACTTTGTTTTTTTAGTGTAGTTCCCCTATGAATTGTGGTCTGTAATTTTGATTTTCGATCATCGTAGGGCTTGATTGTTTTTAAGTATGCTATTTTTGTACTTATTTTACGAAAGGATATGGAGTAAATGAACATGAGACCATAACACACATGTTTACTCATACTGCAATAATTTAAATGAGCTATATGGCCATTTCGGAAATTTATTCCTCATCAGCAGCACTAGAACCCTGGCCTTGGCCCTTTTCCGTTTTATATAGATACTCAGAGTAAAACAAGTAATGTTCAGCAGATCGACGCTGCAATCAAATCTTATTCATTTTTGTGTTAAAATATTCTGAATTTTAATCTTTAATGATGTATCTTTGCCTTGTGTCTGGTACGACATAAAGGTTAAATTTACATTTAGATTATTCTCAACCTGCAAAGGTGGCAACATTTCTAAACAACCTCGGAGGTATATTTCTTTCGAAATTCTGAAAGACTGAATTACTTCCAGGTTATTTCCGTTTTACAAAATGTACTTTCAGTGTTTCTGTGTAAAGATGACTGACAACCTGCCTTTTCTGTGTTTGTTAAATAAGTCTTCCGATTTTTGAATGATGTGAATGACAGCTACAATTTAAGGAAAAGAATTTGATACAATACCATAGTACTTTAAGTATAAATAAGTTCATTTAGTTTACTATGTAGTTAGCTTTTACATTATGCTGACGATATTAATGTTGAATCTGTCCATGTTTTTCAACTAAAATCTTAAGTGTTTCTTAAGTTTCATCAGTATTGAGGAATAAACACCTCCAATTTGAACTAATTTTAAGCATTTTTTTTTTCAATTATGGATTTCCTATATTTGGGTTCTAGTGCTGCTGATGAGGAATACATTTCCGAAATGGCCATACAGCTCATTAAAGTTATTGCAGTTGGAGTAAACATATGTGTTATGGTCTCATGTTCATTTACTCCATATCCTTTCGTAAAATATTAAATACTTCTGTAAAACTCACCTCATTATTTTTTAACATTTTGCTATTCAAACTAAACTATCTGAACCCTTTTTTAATATAAGATAAAATATTTTGAAAATTGATGGTTAAAAAGGATTTGTCGACCAACTTCGACTCTGAAAATAATGTGGAACTTTTTTTGCAATTTTAACTAACTTCTCACCGCAACAGTTTAAAAACACAAGCAAAAAGTGAAAAGTAAAATAAAAAGTTTGATTTTATAAAAGCAGTGACCCTTATGAGGAATTGTTAGACAACTTCAATTGCTAATAAAATGTATTCTTTGATATGCTAAGCTTTGCAGTTGAAAATGAATCTCAATTTCATTTTTTTTAAATTATTATAAGAGAAAAAAAATGTAAAAACAATCATTACACCCTTGATAAAAGGGCAACAATTGCTATAAGGAATTGTCTTACATAAATCATGAGAGGATTTACAGTAAATGCAAATGAGACAACGTTTCTACAAATACAATATAACTACGCGATGGAAAAACGCTTTTGTTCTCCATCTTAAATTCTCCGTTTGGCTTTTCAACAATGAGCTTTGCTCTTATCTCATAGTAAGTTCAAGACGTCCCCTAGCATAGGTATGAATGGAATTGATTGTATAATTCAAACAATGGGACATCCAATTTCCTGTTTCCTAATGGATGTAGGATCGTCAACAAACATGAATTAAACTTGCTCAATGTTCTAACAATCACTGTCAGTCATTGCCCTACAAAGCACTTGTTTCCCAAGCTACGTATTATAAATTCATTTTTCTTCGAATGCTTGATTAATAAAGCGGTCATGGAGATACCTATGCCTAATGAGAAATTCTGTATAATTTGTGTTAGCTTTTGCGTATCGAATGAACTGTCAAACATGCACTCAGTAAGCGGGAGATGCTTGAATATTACACTCCATGTTAGGGGAATTAATGATTTTAAAAATCGTCGCTGAATAGTACTGAGATGACCATTTTCGTCAAATTCGAGATGTAAGTCCAGAACAAATTTAGATCCAGTGGTTTCTTTCGTTTCCTTTATCTCTAGTTATGGCTGATATATAGATTGGACCCATTTAGTAAATGATTTGTTATTGATGACCATTTTTGTCAAATTCGAGATGCAAGTCCAAAAGAGATGTAGATCTTGTTCTTTCTTTCGTCTCCTTTATCTCCAATTCTGGCTTATATATTAATATGATCCATTTACCAAAAGATGCGTTATTGATGGAAAGAACATCATCAATATATTTATAAGTGAGATTGAAGGATCCAACATATTTTATTTTATGGTCTTTTACGAGTCCCTAAAAATAAAGTACCATTGGCCAAACTCGTATCATTTAAGTCAGATCTGACTACATGGAAGCCAAACAATACTTGTCTTCAGGTGGTTTGAACAAGTAAATGAAGTCAATGTCCACAAAATTCTCTCTCCCTCTCTAACTAGATATAGTTGTATGTGAAATAAAGGTACACGTCATAGTTTAACTTGCTACAAATGTATCATTTTGATTGACAATTAACTGCACACATCAGATCTATGTGTTTTAATTAATCAAGGTAAATATCGGTCATAAACAGTATGTAAGTACAAGTTTGATTGACATTTTCATTCAATGTTTGGATGAAATCACGTGTCAGATTCTCGTAAGGAAACATGAACTTTTTCCTAAATTGCATAATGTTTCAATACGGACGTAGAGCTTCTGGAAGACTTATGAAGATGAAGCTGATTTGTAAAATGTAAGTTGTTTTAAGCTTATTCTTTGAGACACAACTTAATGAGAGGCAGAATAAGACAAAATCATTTTATTTTAAGAGGTAAATGTACATGATAAATATTTTTGAGTTCATGAAATAATTCTGGACCTCCAGAATCGGATTTCAAGGACTCTTGAAATATAAGAATATACTTTAATATTTTAGGACTTTCATAAATAAAGTCAAAATAATGTTCCAGTAGGTCTTCATTTAACTATTTCAGATTTAGACATAATATTAGTTGTCGAAAGGGTATTTAATCATTTATTGACAGATGCCTCTAGTGAGGGTATTCATCGATCTAGTAGCCAGTACTTCGATGCTGGCCTGAAAACAGATTTAATTGGAAACTTACAACATCTAAATTTCAGACCAAATTTTTTTAAAACTATAAAGAAGTATTTCCCTTTTACATAGCTCTGTCCTTGGCTGAATTCTGGCTTTTCTATTTCGATCATATTGGTCTTTTGTTCTCTAACTACTATTACATATATTCAGGTTATAGATACCCAAATGTTTTGATTTGATCTGCACTGAAGGTACATTAGTTGTCGAAATGTCCATATGCAGAAAGTAAATTAAAAAAACTTCGGTATGTTGTTATTCCACCGCAGGTGATTAGGTATATGAGTTTACCTGCAAGAAGTCGGTGATTATCTCTGGCTTCCACTACCAATAAATTACCACCATGACATAGCTGAAATACTGCTGAAAATGGCGTTAAACACAAAGCAAACTAACAAACATATAATTATGTATTTTCACAATTGGATTTCAGGACCTCTTGGTACACTTGAGAATATCCTGAAATACCTCTATAAATAATGGATTAAAATAGTATTATTTCAATGGCTCTGAAAGAGATTTCTAGAAATCCACAATCTGTGCCGGGATCTTAATAAATATCTTAAAATATCCTGAAATTTTATTTAAAAATATTATTTTGCATGGATAAACTATTTTAAAATTATGTGATCTATAACTTAGTTTACATCTCCGAACTCATTCGCCACTGAAGGGCCTGTGGTCGATACAGTGACTACCTTTATAAAGCTCGGTAGTTATCACTACAGAATTGTTAGGTTGATGAAATATTTAAAGAGGTCCTAAAATAAAATAATTTTTAACATTTTTTATGAATGTCCTGAAATAGTTCAGGTGGTATGTGGAGGTCTATAAGTATCAATGTATATCATTTTCCTTGAATACGATAATTTTGAGTAATTTTCCGCCTGATACATTTTTTCTTGGAATAACTTCCATTTATTTATGAAATAACGGTAAAAGCATTATGTGATGTAAATTCACACAACTACATAGAATTAGTAACAGTTATTAACAAAATAAATTTTCTTATTATTTTTATCATACATTTATAAAAGATGATAAAAATGGTACCTGTTTGCTGTAATATCGTTCAACTGCAATGATTCTCATAGTTTTTATTCATGTGAATTACATCCCGATTTAGTAAAACATTGTCCCATCTCCATGCAATTATGTTGTAGCATTACTGACGAAGCCCAAAGAAACGTTATAGTTATCTGCAAAATGTAGTAAATTGGCTGCTAGGTAAACGAGATTATCTTGCAAATAAGTTTACACGCTGTCTACAATGCCAAAAACGGAAGATATCCACAACAATTATAAAATATCATTATCTTCTTTTGGTATCACTGGAACTGATAAAATCAAGAACCCTTCTTACATTTTTGTGTCACCCAGGATACATAATTGCATTAAAAACGCATGGACATCGTTGGCGCTCTCATAACAAAGCATCTTTGTTAACAGAGAAACTTGGACGTAACTTGCATTCTTTATGTAATAGTG
This sequence comes from Modiolus philippinarum, assembly GCA_002080025.1. Lineage (NCBI taxonomy): Eukaryota > Metazoa > Mollusca > Bivalvia > Mytilida > Modiolidae > Modiolus > Modiolus philippinarum. Next base: position 28,301 of record MJUU01046161.1, on the reverse strand, counting down.
GATACCGACGGGATATTCTAAACGAATCTATTAAATTAGCTTTGGATTCCAATGACCTGAAGATTTTACACGTATACTGGCCTCTAACTGATACTGCCGATGTCTGCTAAAATACATGACGACTCTTTACCATCTACCCTTCGGAAAGTTTTGTCACATTCCTTTTTTTCAAGATAGTAGTCATAGTTAGTAGTCTACCTTTATTCGAATGTTTATTACATTATAGGGAAACAGGATTGAGAAAAAGGGGGGTTTGGGTACCCGTAAGCCGGTTTAACCCTACCTTTGGCTTTTGGTAGTGCCAGTACCATGTCCGGCTATCCCACTTTTATCGTTATTTATATTTGTCTCTAGTCTGTTATGTGTTTTTGTAGTGCAGTTCCCTTGTGGGTTGTGGCATGTAATTGTAATTTTCGGCCATTGTAGGTAATAACTGTTTCTTGACTTTATAATTGTAAGAGTTTTGATGTGGCAACAATGAATTCAATTATAAGCAGCAAGCAGTGTATTCATTAAAAAATCAAGTTACAAACTCGAAACGTATAACAATATTTAAGAGTTAAGGTGTCTGCAGGGTAATTAATTTCCTATTAACTATTATAGCAAATAACTAAATACCGAAGTTACTGTGAATTTAATTTCTGCAAATGCGCATTTCGACAACTTATGTCTCTTCAGTGCAGATATAATCTAAACGTTTGGAAGACCATAAACTCAAAGATATGTAAAAACTGATAGAGAACAAATAACCAATATGATCTAAATGTAAAGCCAAAATCAGCTAAGTGATACTTGTGAAATTTAAGTTCATTAAGTCTTTTGATTTCTTTCCGCTGTAAAGAAAAAAAAAGAAAAAAAAAGGAACCCAGTACAAAACAAATGATATTAACACAAGATAGTTTTGAAACTTTCTTCAAGTCAAATTGTAAAAGCGGAAATTAGGCCTTTTATATATATTGATAGATATTTTTTATCAAGCATCTTTGAATATTAATATTTATGAATTATGTTTACTTATATTGTGCTCATCCTTTACACAGTAGTTTAGAACACGGGTATACACAATGGTCACACTTAGCCTAGTAGGGAGATAATAAAATTATAAATGAAGGCAAAGTAAACAAAACTCGATTTCTAAATTATTCGAAAAATAAGCAGTTTAACGAATTATAGAACACTACAAAGTACGTTTACCGTCTTATCTAAGCATTCCATTTCTTGTCTGTCTAGTATTTTTGCAATTTGGACAAGATGATGTAGTATATAACAGCTTTGAGTTAACAAAAATAGTAAACGGGCACGATTGTTCGAAATCAAAATCTATCAATGCTACAAAATAAGAAACAAACGAAACACTAAAAAGCAAATAACTGAAGGCACAAAATAAGAAATTAAATGCATCATGGGTCAAATACGTTAACATGGCCCTATGGCAATAGCAATAAGCTCTGTACCAGTATTTCTATTAAGAAAACGACGCCGAAAATTTCCCGAAAGCAAGCAGTATCTAATTTGGGTTTTTCGCTTCTTTGATTTAACATTTTTCTCTGTCAAAGATAAAGGTATCACCAGAAACATTTTGAATTAATACTGTTAAATACTGTTTAATATGCTCATGAGAATACACTACCAAAGACTAATCCAATTATTTATAAGTATTTTAAACTCTGTATGGTTACAAAAATAATCAAAATCAGTATCCGACAGTAACGTGATCATCGAAAATATTGTCTTTTGATTATATCGTACATTAAAGTTGAAATTTAGTTGTAACATGTTTTGCATATTCAACCAACTCAATTTTAGGGACTGTATGGGGTTGGTCTGTCGTTTTCAAACCTTTATTAAAGTACTAGTGTGTCTCTACTATTTTACAATACGTTAGTAATTAAGCATGTCTTCTCCGCTAATGAAGTAAAACGACCTTATGTTATAAAGATACATACTTCACCAAATTGACATGGATATCTGTCAGGAAATACATGTACGACAAAAAGTATGCTCATACATTACAGTTTTTGTACGATCATGAACATCGATCTAATGTTATGTATGTTTTACCATCTGATTCGAAACCATATGTACTTAAATGTAATATACTTATACCCTTTTTTGGTGAACTCATTTACATGTAATAGTATATACTCACAAAACAGTCCCTGTGATACCGGACAAAACGTGATCAAAATCATCCGCTCGCTCTTCAATTACGTTCCACCAATCACACTGTAGCAATGCAGTTACGTGTCAGCAATAAACAGTGACGTTTTATTCCGTTTTCTATGACCTCTTTTCATAGACTCGAGTTTTGGAGCCTGAAAACTTTCAAAAGCAGTAATAAACTTAGTTAATGAAATGTCTAGTGATAAAATTTGCTTAATATTTTGCATTTCTATACTTGTAAATCTAAAAATTGTCAGGATATAAAACTGAAATTTTCAGTCTTATTTTCACAAGGGAAAATTTGTTCATTAAAAGATATATAAAAATCTATCACAAAATACATCTTAGTGATGACATTAGCCTGATACATTTATGTATTTCTTAAGTTATGGGGTACATTTTTCTGAGATGTTCAAAATAAGATGAAATGGAATCGTAAAAACCGAAGATTTTCATACGCCGAATTCGATGAAGCAAGTGTAAATACAATTGCAAAAATACTGACCATACCTGAACTGTATCACAGGCAAGAAAGTAAGGACGATAGCTGAGCTTTTCACCGCGGGGTCGATTTTAATTACGCAGAAAATATATTAAGAAAAAAAATATCCGCCAATTTATCAATTTTATTTCAAATATCATTATTCTCGTCTCGTTCTTTTACTACATTAAAAATATGAAACGCAAGAAAATAGGGAATATCTCCCTTGTGCATAGGCGTGTCCTTGGAGTGTTCTTTGACTCAACCTTTTAGACGCTTTTTTATTATCCAGTGGTTTTTATTTTCTAATTATAGCATAACTTATCGACAGTCCTGGATATCAATAAATATGTTACGAGTGCCGAGCAACGCAAATCGATTAAACAGGTTGCGGAACTTGTTCTGCAACGAGTTATATTTACTGCATTGATCGACACGAGTGACATTTTTACTAATATTCATGACGATCGACTAGTTATGTTTTTAATTGTATATTTTCTGATCAAAAACCGAGATTTTAGACGCAGATTATTTTTTTCATGTTAATACGCAAGTTGTTTACTTGACAACGACATTGACGAGATATTATGATATGGCACTATCGGGAAAGACATTTGTGTAAAATTACACACCGAGATTTTTTAAAATGCACTGAGATTTTTAAAATGCACCGAGAAATAAAAATATGCACTGAGAAATTATTTTAACACACCCAGAATTAATTTTACACACTCAGAAATAAATCTAACATACTCAGTTTTGTGCGCACTTTCTCTGCGTAGATCTCATAAAAATTCTGATGATTATTCAGAATGCTCTGACATCATTGTTTCCAAGTGACAACTCATGCAAATTACAGTGAACACTACTCACTTTGCAGCAGAATACAATTTGTTGATGAGAAAAGATGTAATTGTTTATGTGTTAATAAGAATACATAATTAAGAAAAAAATACTAGAAATGAAGGATGACTTAAAAATTGTGAATGTTGTGGTTTTTTTGTTTTTGTTTTTTTTTCTTTGTATAATAAAATACTTATAGACTGTTCATTTGTGAATCCCATTGGATAATAGTGTAAATGCTCTGAAATCATTGTTTCAGACAACTCTAAACTAGTTATGCAAATTACAGTGAAAACTATTCACTTTGCAGCAGATAAAATTTTGTTGAAGAAAATAGATGCAATTGTGTATGTTTTAATAAGAATACAAAATTTAGAAAACAAGGACTTGAAATGAGAGAAACGGTTCAAAAGTTGTAAATCTTGTGTTTTCGGTATAATAAAACACTTACAGACTGTTTATTCGGGAATAGCAAGTTTGTTGTCCCCTTGACCCATAACTATTGACCTTGGCTACGCCTCGATCAATAGTCAGGGTCTCGGGGACAACAAACTTGCTATTCCCTCATAACCAGTCAATAAGTGTAAATTGTCTTTAACACGAATAATCATCAAGGTATTGATTTACCTATGCTATTTAATTTACAAAACGTGTACCATTTGTCTAGAAATAAAGAGTGCTAGTTAGAATATGTGCAATAAAAACAAACATTTAGTTACTTAGAATGTAAATTTACAAGAAGTGAAGCCAATTTTTTACTGAAAAATTTACATTGTTCAGTGCAAACTAAACATAAAACAATGCCAGTACCTTTGAAACATACTTTTATGTTTTACATTAACAAAAAATGTTGCTTTTTTCTGTTCATATTCTTTGAGAGCTCATATAGTTAAAATAGAGAAGAAAAAAATAGAACAGTGGTCTCTATATTGTATCTCAAGAATTCCATTTAAAGTGTGTCTTAATGTATAAAAAAATTATTCAAATATTTTGGAATTAATTCAGTTCTAAAATTTTCTTTTCAAGTGACAATTTGTGTTAAATTTTTCATTTTCCCCATTTACATCGAGAAAGATTGTTCACTAAAAAGCAGTGCTAACATAAGAGGTTTTATATTTCACTAGTTACTACGGTTCCGCAGCTCAAGCTGGGCAATCGTAAAATCAACACCTTCGAAATTCTCCCTGTTTTATCTGAACTTTTGATTTAACAACATGAACAACAGTGGTATGGCCAGAATCTCAGACACTTTCCACTGAAGATAGTGACAGACAGTTTGACCGTTACCATTCTTCAGTGGAAACATTTTTCCATAGCTTCTCAGAGATGAGTTAATGATTTTTGTAATTTTGGCTATTGAATCTGATGTCATAGTATCCGAATCACAAGTAGTTTGGGGTACCCTTAAAAATTACTTGGAAAATAATAAAAGACACTCAGGGTGACAGTAAAAATTATAAATTAATCACAGAAAATGAATAATTGATTACTTTTATTTAGGTAATAATTGTTGTACAGATGACTGCATTTCTTCATAAAAATGACCCAAAACTGTCGACAGAAAACATGGAAAACGGTTTTTTCAGACGAAAGCTCCAGCTGAAAATTTTTCAGATCTCATGTTTCAGTTGACAGGTTTATCACATGTATGTAAAGTAAGGTGTCCAAAATCAACCATTTATGTCGAGGTAAAATTATTTTAATGAGATAATACCAATTATATGGGGCTTCGCTGATCCAGGGGGATGTACTGAACCCCTTAGGTTGCACCTTTTTAAAATTCCCGGGATTTTGGGAAAATTGTGTTCCGGGGCCCTCTTTATGAAAAATTATTCCCCCCTTAGCAGAAAGTCTTGATATCCGTCACTGAACATAGGTAGTCCTTCCTCAACCTATTATTTATCAATGACAAATGATTAAAAATAAAAATCTACGACTCAAGATCAGTTTATCCATACGATAACTTAACCGTCATTCCACTGTCGTGCCCGTGAGGAGTACAACTTGGTCCTAATAAATGTAAAGGTGCAACCAATGTATGATTCAGTCAATCGGCAAAAAAAAACCCAAAAAGTTAAAAACTTAATATTGAAATAATCTTACCTAGCTTTTCGACTTTTTGAATCGCCATTTTATTTGTTCAAGGATTGGATCATGTGATTCAATTAATCACGTGATTCTCTAAACCAATGGCGATACAGAAAGTTCAGCTAATTTATAGGAGAATATTTAGATATATGTATGTAATCATCAAATTTACATGTTAGACAGATATTCTCGTTCAAATTGAAAACTAATATTAGTCCAATGATCCATTTCCTTTTGCTTCATTCGATACAGCTAAAAGGGAAATTTTGGTTTGCAGGTCTGGGTATAATAACATTTTCAAAAGATAATTGTGTGAACAAAGTTGTCTTTTAAATTCTACTTGGGGTTTACTACCTATTTAGCTTTGCATATTTATAATTTTTTGATTCCGCACTGTCGACAGCTACATGGATGTACTCATTTTGTTTTATCGTTACAATTGGAGCACAAATTGGTTTGAAACGACAACTCTCAAAGTCCCCCCCAAATTAAAAACCCAATTAATATATTACCTTTTTAGCAAAACTATGTCAACATTGTTCAGCTGATGAAATTGACTGATTGCCAAAATTAAAAAAACGCTATTTGAGCGAAATTGAGTTTCAAGTTAACCCGGATACTAGTAATCGAATCGTTCTGCTCACTGCTATTTTGATCCTAATTTATTTGGGATCTTTTGTTTTGTTTGTATGTTTTTTTTTATTTGCTTCCATTTTACACAATGCGAGTTTATTGAGCCCAGGGATTTTGATTTTTTTACCCACCACTACTTTTTGAAATGCCTGTACTATGTCAGGACCCTTTCGGTTAACAGATTTTTTGTCGTTGCTTTAGTTTTCTATGTTGTCTTTTGTATCACACTGTTATTTTTAGCTTTATGTTTGATGATGATGTTTGTGATACAAATTTGCCTTTAGGATATCTGTATTAAAAGGGTTAGAAAATGACATTTGCAAATCGGCAACCAAATTCACACCCTCATTTTTGCTTAGTACCGGGATGACAATTTCACTGTCTTACGACTTGTCAATAGCAATTGCCGTTGAGTTGCTACTGGACAATACTGAAATGAAAGGTGATTTATAACGCAATATTTCCTTAGAAATACCTTAGGGTATGAAGTTAGGACCATTCGGCTGGTTATGGACCTCCTTTGTCTATTTGCATTTTGGATTTTGGCTCTTGACAATTCTGTTCAGTAATTTTGTTAGTACCCCCTTCTGTTGTTATCAATTCCAAATAAAGTTAAACGACATTTTTTGAATTTTCAAATGTACCCCTGATTCATATTGTGAACCATGCTAAATATATAGCAATTGGAATTATCAAAGATTTAGCAACGTTGGTCTTTAAAAGTAAGACATCACTTACTTCCATAGAGTTCATTTTTCGTGTTTTGAAAAACGTTTACTTAAGTTTAATAGCTTTAATTTCCCATTTAACAATTCCTCTTGTCCTCTTGTCTTCTCCGTTTATTTTTTTTTAATTATTTTTTCTTTACAATGATTTAGTCGTTAAAGCCCAATTTGCTCAATTAAGTTTTTAGTAACAATCCTAATATATGCAAAAAAAATCCTATTGAATCTTACGACAATTCTATTTCCTGTTTTGAATTACCTGTATCTATATACAGTTTTTTGCACATCAAAATCGAACAGCCATACTGTTATGTAGCTTGAGTTTTTAACATTGAACATTAATCCAGTGCAAAACGGAATTTAGGACTTGCAGAAAACCGTTTATGGAATTTGGCCTCTTCTTCATGGCTTTTTAAAATAATGTTGAAATGACCTTCAGTTTAAAGATTGAGAGGAATGAGAGGTAACTGATCAGAACTTGTGAAAGCAGTTTCAAATCTTGAAAGAACATAAAATACACTCCAGTCCTTTCTATAGTGGTCATAGACAGATGCATTTTATCCATACACAGGTTAAAATAAATAATAACAAGCAAATACGGCTTCTAAAATAAGTTTTCTTTTCAACAATTTGCCTGTCCGTCAGATGATTATTTATTAAGGGACATAATATATTCATGCGATCATGCATTGTCACAAGGCACAAATAAAGATGAAAACAACTTGGAAATCAAACTTATAAATTCCAAGGGCAACGACATTTATTTGTCAATGAAAAAAATCGTTCATGATGTACACGTAACGAGGGATTGAACTATAAAATATAATCTTTGTAATTAATAAAAAAATGTTGAATTATGACCAGCACCATCGCTCAGATGTACCATTCTAACTGATTAAATTTTGCTTTGTAAAAGTATTATTGGTATAGTTCCTAGATTAATCAAGAACAAGTTTATATCATAAAAATGAAGGGTTTTTAAGATAGGAGAATTTGGCGTGCCATAAAACTGGTTGAACCATTACTGGTTTTCCTAGACAAGAACGAGTTTTCCACCTGCCTCTTGGGTTTAAACCTTTGACTCTTCTGTTCAGTAACTTTGTTATTACCCTGATTTGTTTTATAAATTTTTTGTATTATGTATGAAAAAGAAAGGAAATAGGGTAAATGTCAAGGAGACAACATCTCATATCCAGGTTAAAACGACAAAAAACAAAACATCTAGGGGTCACCATATGGTCTTCAACACAGTGAGGAACCTCACACCATATACTAAGCCCTAAATGGCCCCGAAAAGGTAAAAAAGTGAATAAATCAATGAAAACAAACCACATCCAATAATCCAAATATCAAGAAACTAAAATTTTATAAGAAGACAAGGATAAGCCAATGACCAACATATTCCTGATTTGGGACAGGCGCAAAAATTGCGGTGGGGTTAAACTCGTTTTCTTGGCTCCAAACCTTCCCCCTATGTGTGGTGAATGGCTAAAATAAATACACAAAAAGACTCACAGTAAAAATCAAACTAGAAAAAAGTCCAACTTATCAAGACGAGTACCCTTACAATGAAGTACATAAAACATGAAGACAATACACACAGGTACTGTCCGGACAAATGCTCGCAGTTACTGTCAGCTAGCTAAGGACATAACTTCCGTTGACTATGATGTTTCTTGGCACACGCGTAAACTGAGGTTTTAATTTTCAGTTTTTGACCCCGCCCGCTTAAGGAAAAGGGGCCAAAAAGGGTGAAATTAGGTGTTTTCACATTTTAGTCTGTAGAATCTGTATTTCTTTAGGATTTTGATTGGGTTTCTTTTAGTGTTCATCTGAGGAATTTTCCAATCAGAGAATTGACAACGGATTTCGCGTAGCATGTACCGTTATCGAGATAAATGGGCCCAAAAGGGGCGAATCAAAAAAAAAAATCTAGTCCGATTTTGATGCAGTTTTTTCAATGGATTCCTTATATAAAAATTGACACTTTTGGTAACTTGTTTCCTTACCCAGCTATGAGGGGCCGAACGGGGCCAAAATTGAAAATTTGCAGATTACCTAATTTTTTTTATTTTTCATTGGATTTAGATGTTTTTTCTTTGGATTCCTCTTGATACATGCATTTGGTAGTATGTAGTGGATTTGGCGTAGTTCTTACCGGTTCCGAGCTTTTATGGGTCAAAAGGGTCAAAACTGCAAATTTGCAGATTACCTAATTAAGTCTCCCAAACGAAGATTGTGGAGACTTATTGTTTTTGCCGCGTTTCTATTAAGTCTCCCAAACGAAGTTTGGGGAGACTTATTGTTTTTGCTGTGTTTCTTATTTTTATTATTAAGTCGCACAAACAAAGTTTGGCAACTTTTTGTGTTTACACCGTTTCTTATTATTATTATTTTTCCGCCTCTAAAATCACCTTGTCCAACCAAATTCTCAAAGATCACTTGCCCAATCATGATCAAACTTCCCAGGTAGATAGATCATAACCCAAAGATGTGCACTTAGGTGTTGAAATTTTCCAAAAGACCACCATCATTGGTCACTTTGAACTTTGACCTCAGATCTTATTATTGGATTAACTCGTAAACTGTAACAGATAGCTAAAACAATGTAATGACAAAAATGTTATTTAGGTTATGACAGACATTTGTTACATTTAGACCGAAACTCTATGGTCAACCGTTCAGGAGTAATGCCCCTTGAAAATTTCATCATATCTTTTAAGTAGGTTTTTCTCGAAAACGGTAAGAGATAGATACCTGAAACCTTTTCCATTCATCTTAGGTGATATGTGTTACATTTAAAAATGCCAAGGTCAAAGGTCATTGGTCACTTTGAACTTTGACTCCTGATGTCGTCATTGGATTAACTCATAAAATATAATAGATAGCTGAAAACATGTAATGGCAAAAATGTGTATCTTGTTAAGATCTACATTTGCTACATGGGTACAAAATTATTGGACCAACCGTTTTTGGCCTGTGGACCAAAACCCGATTTTTGATGTCTGATTTCGGGTTTATTGCTTATAGCTCAAATACCATTGAAGATACAAAGAGACATTCAATACAAAAAATGTTAAGGAAGATGTGATTTTCAAATGGAGGTCAAGGTCAAAGTTCAAGGTCATGGCCAAAAACTTTATTTTACATAAAAGTCTCAATAGATGTACATATTAAGCTTTATTTGTTGATCAATGATGATAATTTTATAACGCAATTTCCGTGAAAGACCTAGAAATTGTTTTTGAAAAATTGACGTAATAGTTTTCTGAAAAATGGATGATCAAAATGCAATGAAACTGATATGTATTTCAATGTAATTTAAAATTTTTGATATAATTACACACCATAGAGGAAATGCCTTGCTTCATAATATATAAATAGAAATGATTTTTCTGATGCAATCACAAAGTATGTACAGGTTAATAAGAAATACTGGTATCACTGATAGACAGAATCACGATGAGTTTTAAGTCAATGATTCTTGGATGGAGGACTTAATTTTCTTTCAAAGAACATTATAGAATTAATTCTGGTTGGGCAAACACATTATCACTTGTTATTATTATTTTCTTCTTCCGTTTTCCATCTCCAAATTGTCCGCACGATTTCTCAGAGGCCAGTGACCCAAACTTCATGAAACTTCATGGCAGGATAGATATATCCCCAAAGTTGATCCTTAAGTTTTCGGAATTTCCAAAATGGCGATCGTTGCCATAGAAACGGTAAAAAAGGGGGAAAACAAAGTGCTCAGAATTGGATGAAATTTTATGGGAAAGTTGCCGTACATGTGTAGAATTGGATTCTGGTCTCAAAGACTTCAAAATGGCGACCGTTGCCATGGAAATGGTAAAAAAGGCGGGAAATCAAAGTGCTCAGAATTGGTTGAAATTTTACAGGAAGGTTGCCTAACATGTTTACAATTGGGTTCTGGACTCCAAGACTTCAAAGTGGCAACCGTTGTCATGGAAACGGTAAGAAAGGCGGAAAAATCAAAGTGCTCAGAATTGGATAAAATTTTACAGGAAGGTTGCCTAACATGTGAACAATTGGGTTCCGGTTCTCCAAGACTTCAAAATGATGGCCGTTGCCATGGAAACTGTAAAAAGACGGAAAAATCCCAAGTGCTCATAATTGAATGAAATTTGACAGGAAGAATGTTTAAAATCTGTGGATCTCATCTAAAGCCTTTGAATTCTGATATGGGAGTTCGTTTGGGAGACTTCTTGTGTTTGCATCCAAACACAATTAATACTAGTTGTTTTTATTTTTCATCGGGTTTCGATGGGATTTTTTTTATTGCTCTTGATGTAAGACTTCAGTATTATGTCAACGGATTTTGCGTAGCCCTTACCGTTTCCGAGCTATAAGTGTTGAAAGGGACCAAAACTGCAAATTTGCAGATTATCTTCAACTTTTATTTTTCATCGGATTTCGATGGGATTTTTTTCTTTGGATTTCTCTTGATATAAGCTTTCGGTTTATGTAAATGGATTTGGCGTAGATCTTACCGTTTCCTAGATGTAAGGGATCAAAGAGGCCGAAATTGCATTTTTTCTAAATAATGTGGAATTTTATTTTTGATAGATTTCGTTGGGATTTTTTCTTTAGATTCCTCTTGATATAAGCTTTCAGTAGTATGGTAATGGATTTGGCGTAGCTCTTACCGTTTGCGAGCTATAAAAGGTCAAAGGGGAATCATAAGGGTTAATTGTTATTTTCCCTAGTTTTCGTCCAGCTAATTACTGGGTCAATCTCCTGATTGTGTCCATCTTATCATTGTGTCAAGCTCTTTAGTATGCCCATACTCACTTTCAATAATACTTGGAATAAAAAAGATAACAGGAAACACCTACAATGGCCAAAAAACATAGCCACATGCCAGAAAGTAAATAGGAACTGCACAAGAAAAAAACCCACAATACCTTGATTGTATCATGAGCGTCGAAAATGTTTTTTCCTAAACTACAAATCATAACAATGTAACTTTGAAGTTCCGGTCATTGCGAATGTCATCTGTACATCAAAAATAAAGCCCTTAAATACCACAATCACGGGGAATTGTTTTACCAACTCCACACTGCAGTTGTGACTAAAGGTTGTTCAAGTTTCAGTGGTCGACATGCTTTGATAGGCTTTGTATTTATGAAAAAGAAAGGAAATGGGGTAAATGTCAAGGAGACAACATCCCATATCCAGGTTAAAACGACAAAAAACAAAACATCTAGGGGTCACCATATGGTCTTCAACACAGTGAGGAACCTCACACTATATAGTAAGCCATAAATGGCCCTGAAAAGGTAAAAAAGTGAATAAATCAATGGAAACAAACCACATCCAATAACCCAAATATCAAGAAACTAAAATTTTATAAGAAGACAAGGACAAGCCAATGACCAACATATTCCTGACTTGGGACAGGCGCAAAAATTGCGGTGGGGTTAAACTCGTTTTCTTGGCTCCAAACCCTCCCCCTATGTGTGGTGAATGGCTAAAAATAAATACACAAAAAGACTCACAGTAAAAATCAAACTAGAAAAAAGTCCAACTTATCAAGACGAGTACCCTTACAATGAAGTACATAAAACATGAAGACAATACACACAGGTACTGTCCGGACAAATGCTCGCAGTTACTGACAGCTAGCTAAGGACATAATTTCCGTTGACTATGATATCAAGCCTTCTGACATATGCAATTTCAATTGAAATACTTCTNNNAAGGACAATTTTTGAATTTATGCGCTTTGTAAATGATATTTCCATAGAAGTTTGGATGTGAAATGCCCTGATGTATAAGAGCCCTGTATGTAGAACCAAATTTTCTTAATGTATCTATAATAAAATTTAGAGAATGTTTTTATCGATTTATGATATCTAAACCCTTGATGCAGAAGTTTTTCAGTGAGACAAAGATTTCGGTCGTTGAAGTCATTTTGTCATTTTGGCTCGATTCCAAAAGCTGGTTACCACTACTTCTTCTAAACAAATGATTGGAATTTCATGAAACTTATGCAGGAGCTCATTAACATATTGTAGATGTAAACTATGCCTTTTTTCCCAAATATCCCTTTTTTCCAGATGTTTAAGAAAATTCAGGAAGAGGTGGGGGCGGGGGGTATCCTTGGCCCACTAGGCCAGAGTAATTCTAATTTAAAGAGATAGTGAAACCCTAAGAATTTGATTTAAAAAATACCGATTTTGCAAAATTCCGATAATGTATGTCTCTCTGGCGCAGAAAAACATAGTAGCTATGACAAGAGTTTTAAACGAGAGATACTCTTTATGTAACTAAATATCGTAATCATTGTTATTTTATTTCCTGCACGAATCCAAAACAAAACTATGATTCTGAAAGCACTTATTATAGAGTTGGCAGAACTTTAATAACTGCATAACTTGTAATGATTTTGATATTGCTACAATATTTCTTAGTAGAATTAAGAAAGTAATCAAAAGTTTAATTAATCATAGATCACAATCACGAATCGACAGCAACGACAAAATAGCTTTGTTTAATTCAATATAAAAAGCGTGACTTTTGTTTCAATTCTTGCAATATTGGATTGAACACTAATTGGCAAGACACTTGCGTAGTATTGGTCTCAAAATTAGAATACTCAATTTTAAAGTTTTTCCAATCAAGTAAATGACAATATGCAAGGATGAAAATTAGAAAGTAGGGGAAAATAGATTTGGATGTGTGTATATAATTGCTTAATAGCTTAATTAACCCAAAAAAAGAGAATGAATTATTATGTACCTCAAAGGACACTTAACTCGTTCACATTAATATTCATTTTGACAAAAACTAATATTGATGTTGACAAGATCAGTAATGCATATGTTCTAAAAAGAATTAAGTTGAACAAAGTTTAAATTATTAACAAAACCCAATTTATTAATACCACACACACACATCACACATAATAAATAAAAAGTTCTCCCGACAAAACAAAATATGCGGTAATAAGCATATACCTGTAATCTAAAATCCTTCGTTAGAAACAACTGCGAGAAACAACTACACCATGCTGAATGAATGAAACTTGGTGCATCGACGTTAGTCTTTTTTAAAATGTCCATTTTTTATCCCCAGATTCGTTAGCCGATGTCTTGGAAATTCGTTATTCAATTCAATAAATACTGATGAGGGTATTTTTAATCTTCAATATGATTTGCGATACAGAAATGTCTTATAACTTTTTATAAATGTATATAATGTATCTCTTCTAGTGTAAAATTTTCTCCATCACTAAAGCTGATTTTCTTCCGCTATTTGGTCTGCAATATTCAAGTTCAATAATCCGTTTTAAGAAACATCTCAGAGAAATATCATGGGCACGTTTACGTGAGATATGAGTACGGGTTCGTCGACACATCTTTTGAAATACCGGTGTGTCTGTATTTAGAACTTGTGATTTTATAGATTTTATTATTTCGTCTACTGTGTTAACATATAAATGTCTTGAACAAATGTCTGCCTTCACAATCGTTCGTTTTTCGATCATACCAATTTGTTTTTCAATTTGTTATGATTTGCATGGAGTTACAGCTGGATGATCATATTGATTTCTCTTATGATGTGGCAGCAATATCTATTTCTTACACGATTAGATAATTTTTCGTATCACTTAGTGATAACTTTTATGCTATCATTTAATTGGCCTTTCATATGACTAGATAACTTTTCAGCCGTATTTTCATTGGTTGTTCTGGAGGTCACACATCTGGTCAAGATCACGCCATGGAAATTCTTTTGTTATTTTAGTTCCGTGCTCATTTCATTATGTCTTCTGCGTTATTTTTTAATTTCATTGAAAAGAAGATGAATACAAAAAAAGCTCCGTGTGTACTCAAATATTCTTATTTCATTCTCCCAAAACAGTTGAATATGTTTTGGCCACTTGAAATATAAAGGCCACATTATGTCTTCTGCATTATTTTTCATTGAAAAGAAGATGGCTCCGTGTGTACTCACATATTCTTAATTCATTCTCCCAAAACAGTTGAATATGTTTTGGCCACTTGAAATATATCTGTTCGTTGCTAAAATGTGTATTGAGATCATTGACGCGTGAAAATTGACATCGGAATCCAGAGAAATTTACACCTGCACTTTATTAAATACAATTTGTAACATTTTCACTCAACTGACAAGCAGAACTTAATTTTATTAGATATGTTTAAAACTGTAATTACAATTCAACCGAGCTGCCTGAAAAGATACCAGCGTGGAACCCTGTACTTGACATTGCTATTGATTGTTGTGTACATGTGCTTATAACATGTATAATGCAACATAGTTCCTACATCTACAACACTTAATGTTGTTTATAGTTTCTTCTTCCTATAGGGGAAAATTTATTATTAGACTTTACATTCATGATAAGGATGGGTTTAAAGAAAAGAACCTAGTAATATTCACAAACACAACGAACTAAATTCTCCCAACTTAACATAATTGACACAGCAGAACAGTTCACATATGAAATTTATCATTAGAGAAATAGGTTGCTTGTATATCGCTTGTTATCAACTCTCGCTATTTAATTACAAATAATAATTAATTCGCTGAAGCTGGTTAATTATTATTGGGTAACTAAATAGCTCAAGTTGATAACAAGCGATATACAAGCCTCACTCATAATGAAACCTATAATATCTTATATAAATATATCTGTATGGTCTTTTTGATCGACATTTTCGGAAGTCGCGTTTTCCAAGTGTGCAGAGGCAGGACCATTACAATTAACATTTTTTTCGGTTTTTTTTAGCCTGCTTTGACTCTTGTCCCTTAGATTTCGGTTTTTGGCAATTCTGTTCGATAACTTTGTTATCATCATTATTTACACAACTTTGTGCAAATCAAAATCAAACAGTCTAAAAATTTGAAGCTAATGCTATTCCGTTTGATGTCATTGTCAATCTATTTTGCCTTTCCAAAGATCTATAATGTAGCTGGTGATTAGATTGAACTCCAAACAGGTGTATTTCAGATGTGTTCTGTGTATAAAAGTTACGTTTGAATTGCAAAACTGATTTTAGAACTTGCACAAAACTGTGTATGAAATATTGCCTATTAATATAACAAAATACCGTAGTCACTGTAAATTTACTTTCTGCATATGGCATTTCGACAATTAATATCTCATCAGTGAAGATATCGCAGCGTGTACCAAGGCTGATGGAGAACACATAATCAAAAGGATCTAAGAAGAGAGCCAAACTCAGCAAAGTAAAAAGCTTTGTATGAGGGAGATACTCCTTAGTTTTAAACAAAATTTTCCAATTTAGATATTGCAAGTTTCCAAACAAACCGGTTTTTGGGCCAGTACCGAAGTACTAGACTACTAGGCTGGTGAATACACTCGAGGACTAACAGTAAACCATCAATAACATGGCCTTGGTTGAAGATTGGAGATATATAAAAGGTAACATGTCCCAGTATTGACGTCACATAAATCCCTGACTCTTTATTACAGTGGTTATAGACAAATTCATTCCCTCCACAAGCTTTAGTAGATTATTACAAACAAATACAGTATCTAAAATAAGGTTTCTTTGCAACAATTGTTCTGTCCGTGAGATAATTATTTGTAAAAGACATAATGTATCCATCCGGTCATTCCGTACACACAAAGGAAAAAATATTGTGTAGTGCGCTACTCTATCGCTTATAGATGTAATATTCCCACTGAAAAAGTTTCTGTTCGGCAAAAACCATAAAAACTTCATTAGAGTATAATTAGTACAGTTCCCAGACTAATTAAGGGTAATGTTATATCAGTTTTGTTTTTATTTAATATATAAAAGGGAAATAAATTTGGGTTTGGGTTTCGGCTTATTGTCGAATAACAAAATGCCGATGCTACTGTGAATTTAGTTTCTGCATATGGCCATTTCGACAATGTATGTGTCTTCAAAATGTATAACAGTTACAAGCACATACAGACAAAAATGAAAAAAATAGTAATAAATTTAATTAATATATGATTAGTGAAAAAACTTCAATTCAAAACATTGTCCATTCATTATATTAAATATAAACAGGTGAAAAAAATAATTTTATATGATTATAAAAATACAGAAATGCATAAAATCTGCTTTGGAATACCAATATTATACAATTCTGACGATGTATGTTTCTTATGTGCAGATCAGACAAAACCATTTAGAAGACTATTAATCAAAAGATGTTTAAAAGAAAATAAAGAACAAATACTCAATATAGCCAAAACCAGAGAAAGTTGGACATTAGAGAGATACTTATTAGTTTAAATTATTTTTTCTAAAATTCAGAAAAGTCAAGTTTACCACCATTAAACCTGGTTTTTTGGCACGTATCAAAATTTTGAAGTATTGGTCTTGTAAACACTCTCTAGCATTTTTCTAGTGGTAATATAGCATTAATACAAATGTACCACAGTTATTGCAAAGTTATTTCTTGCACGAGTACGGTCATAACATAAAAACAAAATATCATTTCACAATTGCTTTGCAACATATACTAGTAGATATGTCAGGTTGCTAAATTTTACAAACTTTAATATACTTAGTCTTTTAAGTCCTACATATATGCCCATTTCAACGATGAAATATCCGGCCCACATTTGCCAGCATCCGTGCCTACGTTGAAATACTAGTATATGTTTTAAAACTTATTTCTGTCTTGATATTGCTGCAATATTGCTGAGCAGACGTTAGAAAATAATCGAAAGTTAAAAATTCTTAGATCAAAATAATAAGTTGACAGTTGGGGAATAATTTCGTTATTTCGTGCTATATATATATACTGTGCATTTAGTTTAATTACTTGTCATTTTGAGCTAGACAGTAATTGGGAAGGCACTTACGTAATAACGGTCTCAAAATTGAAATTTTCTATTTTAATATTTTTTCCAATTAACTTGATGACAATACGCAGGCATGAAATTAGAATGCAGGGGTAAATAAATTTGGAGGTGCGGAGATATTTGTAGCAAAATTTAACCAATAGGAAAATTTTGTTCTGCATAAGAGGCTTAAATGGTTGACATTAATATTCATTGCGGCAAAATCTAGTATTGATATTGACAAGATGAAGAATGCTTTTTACTAAAAAAATAGGTAATTAACAAACAATGTATCATTATTTACAGGATAAGTCTTGCATAAATTGACGATATCCTTACAATTGAAATTCCCAAGTTTTTAGTTTATGTCGACATTATTTACCCACAAGAACTGAAACTTAATAAAGCTAAAATTTTGTAAATATTGGATCTAACTATCATCACTGACTTTTGTAAAATAAAAACAATCTTTTTTTGATGGCGACGCTCCTCCAGCTCAAACTTACGGGGATAATATATCTCTACTGGTGCGATTCGCAAGCGTTTCGTCTACTCGTGACAACTTCAATGAACGTTGGGACCTGGGTGACCGAGTGGTTAATGTACTCCTAATACCTATACAGCCACTGTAGTCTATCCCCACTACGGTGTGAGTTCGCGCCCCGCTTTGTACATTACAAAATTTTCAATCGAAAGTGATAAGGTATGTCAGTTACCTGCCCTAGGTCGGTTGTTTTCTCCGGGTACTCCGGCTTCCTCTACCACTAAAGCTGACCGTCATGAGATAGCTGAAATACTGCTGAAAGTGACGTTAAACCCCATATCAATCAATAAATCAATCAATGAACGTTACTTACAATCACATCCAATCTTTTCCAACAAGTTTACAAATTTCAGGGATTGTTAGATACATTTAAAACGTTTAACAAAAGATATGAACATTTGATATCAAAATAGGGTGTCACTCGAAAACAGCTTATTACTAAGGGCATTTCTCATCCTCGTTTTTACGGGAATGTTGTTAAAAATGACAGAAACTATTTAAAAGTTCAGAAAATCTGGGATGAAACTTACATTCTTTACGTGATAGTGTTCATGAAATAGACTTTGGAATCCAGTGACCTGAGTGTTTTTACGCATACTGGCTTCTCAAGGATGCTGCCGATGTCTACTTAAACACATAATGATCCTCTACCAAACCCTTCTGAAATTATTGAATTTGATTTTTTCTCAAGTAGTACAACATAGTTTTACAAGCAGAGTAGGCTCCTTGAGGTAGCCGGCATTTTAGCGGCCAGCACTCCTTGACACATCTTTCACTTTCCTTTTTCAAGATTGTGGTCATGGGGTTAGTAGTCTATCTATCTGTACTGTTTTTTGTGTATGTCTATTAAAACGTAACTAAAGGGAAATGGCGCAGAGAAAGGGGGACGATTGGGTGCCCATATATCTGAACTCTACCACTGGCTTTTGCTAGTACTAAGCTCGACTATCCCCGGTTCTTATCGTTGTTTACGTTTGTATTTTGTCTTTTATTTGTTTTTTCTTGTGCAGTTTCTTGATACATTGTGGCATGTAACTGAATTTTTAAGCCATTGTAAGTGTTTCCTGTTATCCTTTTAATTTTACTGTAAGAAAAGACAACACAAAACAAAATAATTAGATATAATATCACCACGCTTCGACATAGGCAATTATTTCAAGCAGCATATTTAAGTTCCATAAGAACATCAAAAAACCATCATATAATTTTATGACTATTTATCATTTTCTTACCATTCGGGTAGACCGGTACAGTGCTGATAATAACGAGAAGAAAAATGCACTGTCATAATTAGTTTTCTATTAGTAACGCTACGTTTATCCTGTCCATTTACATTTGCTCTTTAATCTCTGCTCAACCATAACTGGTGTGACAACACCGTAGTACGCCAAAATAATGCACTACACTTAATTGAGTATCAGAGTACAAAAAAACGTAGAATGCCGTCACCGTAGTACGCCAAATTAATACACTACACTAAGTTGAGTATCAGAGTACAAAGAAACGTACAATACAGGTATTCAATTACCATAATCTGTTATAATATGGCGGTTTTTTTCTATACATGCATCACCTGTCATGTGAAGAGGGTAGATATAGGGTATGGGGAAATAACTCACTTTCAAAATACTTACATGAATAAATAGCACCATTTTGATAGGTATTATTGAAATTTCAAAGTTGTAATATTTCTTTCACTAACCAAATAAATATTCTTTTTGTCATGTAAATCACTACCCAACATCCAGATTTATTACTAGCACATTGACTCTATAATTTATGCAATACTATCTAAAAACTTTATGAAAATTATATAAAACTCAGATTTCTGTCAAGGGAGGTAATTTAAAGCACATATTCAAAAATGTTATAGATTTTTGCGTACTTTATTCGCAATTTTGAAAAATTGGAACGGTAGTTATTTTTTCTAAAATTTTAGTACAATGTATATCTTACAAAGACTAATTTCCTTTCTATTCTCAGTTTTTGGTGAAAATTAAACGAATCAATTCTTTACAAGATGTGTTAAATATTGTTAAAGATTGGGTAAACTTTCCGTCTTTATGGCTAAAATCACTCATGTATTTCAGTTCAAACTATTAAAATCTTTCATTTCATTTCATGCCTACTTTCACACTTGTTTATACTACAAAATTTTGCATTTCGGATAATTTTATATCAATCACAATTTCAATTTGAGCCTATTTTATACACAAGAATCAAGTCCTGAACAGACCAAATAATATGACGAAATATGGTATATTTGATGACCACTAAGTCTACCTCCTTAAAATTCAAACCGAAGGCCTTCCACAATGTATTTTTCTAAGCTGTAGATCTAATCAAAACTTTTAGAAGACTAAAAAACCAAAGATGTTTAAAAACTGATCAAGAAAAAATTACCTATATAACATAAAAAAATGACAACATCAGTAAAGGAGAACTACTTCTTAAGTCTTAAATAAATTTTGAAAAATATAGATATAAAACTATCCAGTTCATTTTCGTTTTTTTTTTTGGCCCAGCGGCAAAGCACTGAACTACTGGATTAGTGAATAACCTATGACTATAGCAGCCATCCAGCTATCGACCCAGCTGTTAAATAGTACTAAAAACGAAGTTACCATAAATTTAGTTATTGCAGATGGCCATTTTGACAACTTACGTCTCTTTAGTGCAGATGAAATGAAGACATTTAGAAAAACCCAAAATCAAAATACTAGGTACCTTAACTAGGTAACTAGATGGATCATAAAAAAATATATCATTAAAGTACATGGAAAGGTAATGTGAAAGGACATGAAACTACTCCGCACAGGAAATAACTATCATTATGCAGTTGAAAGCTCCAATATTTCAAACGCAACTTAAAATAATGGCCGATTTTTAGAATTAATGTAGCTATTTGTTTTAGTCATTGCAAGGTAAAACCGGTAATCACCACTCAATTTGTATCTGAACAAATCATCGTATGATTGGGTTTACATCCTGACGTAGAGTTTGAAGTAGTGATAAGCATTTCAATATATTTAAGTCAACAAGTACTGGAAGAAAATCTTTGAATACAGTTATAACTCCTCTGGTAACTTGCACTTTTCAATTGTTTAAGAGTAAAAAATTCTGTAGTGAGAAAATTGTAGAATAGTTTAAATTAAAAAAAATAATATTAGATTTATTTTGACAATTCCAAAATTTCAAAAATATATTTCATTTACTGCATACATATTATTAAAATCAATTTATTCAGTTCCGTCCATCGCGTCATTCACTTTGCGTCTTTTCCACTCCTGAATAAAAATATGTAACTATGACAAGATGTATGCTCAAGATACATTTCAGTTCTGGTGTACTTGTTATTGAGAGATTTCTCATATGGATGCACTATCATACTTTCAAAATTTTGGCTTATTCTAATTTTTGTACTTTAAAATTGTTATTCTGACCACCTGCTTATTGTGTCCACGTCTCATGATTTTATTATGCCAAGTTTTCTTACTACTAGCTCGATGAGTGCCCTGTGGTTGTTTAAATGTTGTAATCGCCTTCTAATAGTCTTTTTGTCTGCCAATGGATGAACACTCAAACCGGTGCTAAGGGCCGTCTTGAACGTACTATGAAGTATAAGTTAAACTCATTGTTGAAGACCTCATGGTGACTTCAAGATGAAGAACAACAATAAAAGCGTTTTTCCATTGCTTAGTTTTACCATGTATTTGCAGAGAGTTTTTCTCATTTGCTTTTACTCCATATCCCTTCATTATTAATAACAAAACTTTTTTTTTGTTACATCTGTTATACTGACAAACTTAAATCAGTTAATTAAAATTTCGTATCTTAATTTACGATGAAGAAAGTTTTATCAAACCAAAATAAGAAGATCCGATAACCGGTCGATGAAAGTTTTATCAAACCAAAATAAGAAGATCCGATAACCGGTCGATGAAAACATCTGCTCAAATTAATTGTAAAGGCATTAATGAGAGGATACATAAAAAGGGCTAAACTTTATAACTAAGCTAATAATCAGAGGATACCAGGAAAGAACTCCAATGGCCGAAGATTACAATCACGTGCCACAATATACCAAGGAACCGCACGGGAGAAACAATAAAAAAGACAAACGTAGAAAACGATAGGAACCCGGGATAGCCGGACGTGTAACCGGCAATAGGAAGAGCCAGCAGTAGAGTTAAACCGATTTATGGGTACCATAACGTCTTCTTTATCTATCACTTTTCCCTATAGTAAACAATATTTTTTAAAAGTTAACAATCTAATATATGCTGAGAATAGAAATAATCAGATAGTAAGAATGTAGATAGAACCATAACAGGTCTTAAAAATTTCCTACGTTTAACACAGTGGAACGGCGGTCAAATTCCGAAGCCGTTCTGTATATCTTCATACTACATGGCCAAATATTAAATTCAAATGAAAAAAAAAAATCGGAAATGTAGAAAAAATGTACATAACAAGGAACAGATATAGAAATTGACATGTTATGATCGCCTGTTTGTGTACCAGAACCAAAATGAAATAAAACAAGAGAAGGGGCAGTTGGAAACGACAGCTAATCCCCTCGCCCGTTTGTTGAATGTTTGTCTAGTACTATGAGCACATTCAAAAACGTTGTTCCATTCAAGATCTGGCTTGTTACATAAATCTGAGCCAGTCATGCAAAGAAATTTAGTGACCTTATTTCAATCAGGAGCCTCATACCTATAGCATATGCATCTACTGATGAAAGATCAATCTTCTACAATTGTAGTATCTAAAATCTAGACTGTAATACAAACTTTAACCTAAGTCACTCATGCATGAAGTGTAGGTCAAGTGACCTAATTTTTATCTGGAGCTTTGTAACTTTACAAGACACATCAACATACAAAATATAATCCCTCTACGAGTTGTAGTATCCAAGATCTGAACTCTTACGAAAACTTTAACCTTATTCATTCATGCAAGAAATCTAGGTCAAAGTGACCTAATTTTTATCTGGAACTTCGTAACTTTACAAGACGAATCTACATACAAAATATTATTCCTCTACGAGTTGTAGTATCTCAGATCTGGACTCTTACAAAAACTTTTACCCAAGTCACTCATGCATAAAATGTAGGTCAAAGTGTCCTAATTTTTATCTGGAGCTTCATAACTTTATGAGACGCATTTACATACAAAATATTATTCCTCTACGAGTTGCAGTATCCCAGATTTGAACTCTTACAAAAAACTTTAACCTGAGTCACCCATGCATGAAATGTAGGTCAAATCCTATTCTATATATCAACCTCAAGTACTATTCAAGATGCATCCATGGACAAAACATCGTCCAACTACGACTTGTTATTCAAAAGATATATGGACTTAAGATTGAACGGACGGACGAACAGACAAAACGGGTCAAACGCTATATCCTGTCCCCAACTTCGTTGGGCGAGGGGATAAAAAATACAAAATGTTCAACAATTTCAATATATGAAATCC
>MJUU01046156.1:0-37700 GCA_002080025.1 Modiolus philippinarum | reverse complement strand
ACCCTATGGGAAAACACATTCAAAGATCTTCTTTTCTGAAACTACTGGGCCAATTGGAACCAAACATGGCCACAATAGTCCTTTGGTGGTCCCTTACAAAAAAGGTATTTTTTAGGTCCGCCCGATTTCCAAGATGGCCGCCAGCCAACATAGTTTTAACATTGGACCCTATGGGAAAACACTTTCAAAGATCTTCTTCTCTGAAACTACTGAGCCAATTGGTACCACACTTGGCCACAATAGTCTTTGGGTTGTCCCTTACAAAAAAGGTGTTTTTCAGGATTGTGCTACAATCAACATGGCCGTCAGAGGGGGACACAGTATTAACATTGAACCCTATGGGAAAACACATTCAAAGATCTTCTTTTCTGAAACTACTGGGCCAATTGGAACCAAACATGGCCACAATAGTCCTTAGGTGGTCCTTTGCAAGAAAGATGTTTTTCAGGTCAGTGCTATATTCAAGATGGCCGCCAGTGGGAAACATAGTTTTAACATTGGATCCTATGGGAAAACATTTTCAAAAATCTTCTTCTCTGAAACCACTGAGCCAATTGATACCAAACTTGGCAACAATAGTCTTTGGGTGGTTCCTTACAAAAAGGTGTTTTTCAGGATTGCGCTACATTCAACATGGCTGCCAGCGGGGGATATAGTTTAACAATAGTCCTTAGGTGGTACTTTGCAAAAAATATGTTTTTCAGGTCAGCGCGATATTCAGGATGGCCGCCAGGAGGAAATATAGTTTTAACATTGGACCCTATGGGAAAACACTTTCAAAGATCTTCTTCTCTGAAACTACTGAGAAAAATGGAACCATACTTGGCAACAATAGTCCTTTAGGTGGTCCCTTGCAAAAAAGGTGTTTTTCTGGATCGCACTATATCCAACATGTCCGCCAGTGGGGAACACAGTTTTAACATTGGACCCTATGGGAAAACACATTCAAAGATCTTCCCATCTGAATGTACTGAGCCAATTGGAACAAAATTTGGCCGCAATAGTCATTGAGTGGTCCCTTGCAAAAAGGTGTTTTTCGGGTCAGCGCAATATCCAACATGGCAGCCAGCAGGGAACTTAGTGTTTCCCATGAGGTCAAATATTAAACTAACAGAGGTCTTCTCCCCTTTAACTAATTAGGGATATTGGATTTGTAGTTAAATTATATATAAGGGCTCTTAAAATAAAATGTCTATGTTAATCAAGGGCCAGGTGAGCCATACAGGCTCTTGAGAGCCTCTTGTTTTATTATAGCTATGAGAAAAAAAATTAAAACACTGTTGAAAATGCAGGATTTAACCATATCCGCCAGTGCAGAACTTACAAACTTATAATCTTGTGAAGTAAACGATATCTGGATAAAGTTGCATGATGCTAAACTAATGAAATGCTCACATAATATTAACATGGCAATAACATCTTTGCTTGTTGCAGAATGTTCACATGGTATAAGATCACTACCTACACTTCCTGCCAATATAAACTGTTATATTGGTTCATCATGTACTGCTGTACAGTGTTGTGTAGATGTAGATGTGATTGGGAGAGGTATGGAGATACAGATGGACATAGATCCCTGTCAATATAAACTGACCATTAGAATTGAAAAACTCAGTTTTGAAGTCATGTTGTCAGACTATGTTTGGGGTAAGTATTGTATATTTTCACACATTTCGGATAAAACTATACAGTGGAACCCCCTTAAACCAGTCCTATGAAAACCAGATTCCCCTAGAAACTGGACAATTGCATTGTTGCATGATTTTTACCCGAAAAAATAGGTTAAAAAATTTCCTCTGAAAACTGTCGCCTTTGAATTCCAAACACTGAAACAGGACAATTTCTTTCACTTCCGGTGTTGGAGATTCCCACACCCATTAAAACCTGAATCTTTTAAAAAGGCCAATTTCTTTGGTCTGATTGTAATACATTATTTAAGAAATAATTCATGGCAGGTATATGGTTATTGGATATTTAACCATGGGCTGGGCCTTTATATTCGAATTTAACCCTGAGCGTTAACGAGGGGTTCAATTTACGAATATAAAGGCCAAGCCCATGGTTAAATGACAATAACCATATACCTGCCATGAATTATTTCGATTCTAGTATGACAGAAAATGGAGTTTTCCTTTCTGAAGCGACCTAAGAGAAGGCAGATTTCTCGCCTCCATTGCTGTCTGTGTCTATGACATTACAATACACAATCTGACGTTTTCAAACTGATGCAAGCTCAAAATTCAAATCAAAAGCAAAAAAATTAAAATTTTACATGTCTGAATGGCACGATTTATTTAAAAACTGTTTTAAACCTTTATTTCCTTCATAAACTGAGACAAACAAAATTAAAAATAGTGTTGTTTTTCATCCAGTTTACTCATATTCCGATACCATTTGCCCATGTGCGAAATATATGGTTATCGAGTATTGAACTGGTTGACGATTAACAAGAGCCATGTTAGAAGTTTTCTTCTCTAAGATGATCATTTTATTGTTTCCTTCAGATGTTTTTTTTTTCTAATTGTTGTGGAGAAAGTTAAAATTCAAATCAAAAGCAAAAAAATTAAAATTTTACATGTCTGAATGGCATGATTTATTTAAAAACTGTTTTAAACCTTTATTTCCTTCATAAACTGAGACAAACAAAATTAAAAATAGTGTTGTTTTTCATCCTGTTTACTCATATTCCGATACCATTTGCACATTTGCAAAATATATGTTTATCGAGTATTGAACTGGTTGATGATTAACAAGAGCCATGTTAGAAGTTTTCTTCTCTAAGATGATCATTTTATTGTTTCCTTCAGATGTTTTTTTTCTAATTGTTGTGGAGAAAGTTAAAATTTTGCATATGAAAAAAGCAGCATATTAACTTTTCGCACAATTGAAAATGTTATGATATTTGATATTGTTTGACAGTGAAAGTTGGAAGCAATCAAAAAACAAAAACATTGAATTTGTGTCAGTTTATATAAATGTGGCAATAGTCTTATTACTTTGATTTTTACTAAATGAATTATATAAAATGATTTAGCAAGGAATTTATTAACCTTTTTTGTTTTCATTTAACCAATACATTTTATTTTGTTCCAGGAAAGAAAGAAGTCATGGATCTGTATGGTGTGCTGACTGTTTCGTAAGTGAATTGATTACCTAAAGATAGACTCAGAATCAAAATAACTGAACATTTTTGTAATCTTTGAAATCAGACGAGATAGCTTAACTCACTTGCTTAATAATCCAAATTTTATTACATGTATATTGCATATATGTTGTCTTGCATGAATCTAAATATAGCTTATTTCCTATGTTATACAAGGCAAACATTAGATAAGGTCATCATCATAGCAATGGTTATCAGTTTATAGTGATTGTTGACTAATACAGTGATACTTCCATGTCTTGAACATCAAAGGAACTAATGAAAAGAATTTGAGCTAGAGGAGTGTTTGAGCTTGAACAAACGGACCAGAATAAAGGTTCCTATCCATGGTGTTTGAGCTATTGTAGTTTGAGCCTTTGAAGTTCAACTGTATATCAGTATTGGCACAAAGTTTTTCTTCAAAAGGTCCCATGTAATGTTTTGGGTGTACAAGTGTCAAGTCTGATAAAGTTTGTAATTGTAAATAGTTTCACTTCGTCATCTAACTGCTGTTTCCAGTGAGTTTATTTGTCTGTGTATTTATATTTAAATATATTTTTTAATTAAAATCTGAATTCATTTAAAAACTTGTTTTTAGGTTTACAATAGAAAATTTATATGAAGAAAAGAAGTACTTGGTGAGCCTGAATGTTACAACAGGATTTGAAGCAGACACTGTGTTAGAGTTCAACATAGTTATGGAGAATAATCTCCTACCAAAATCAGTTTGTGACTGGTCATCTGGTTTCTTCTTATCAAGTATGTATTTTATATTTCTTGAAACACTCAATTTTAGAATATTTTATAAAGCTTTTATAAAGATTTAGCTTTTGATATGTGCATAGTTGAAATTGTGATTTAAAGAACTGGAGATTAAAGATAAAGATTTACTGCAACATCTCTTCAAATTTAAAAGTAATTTGAAATTAAATGCAATATTATATTATTAATGGTTGATTACAAACTGACATGTACTGTACACGAACTTATTTTTGCTGGTACTTTATTTTGCATTTTATCCCCCTTAGTGAACTTTGTGGGATCTAATTTTCACAATTTTCAGTTTCTTCTGATGCATTTGTATAAAAAATTGAAGTATTCGCATTGATTTCTTTTTGTGATATTTTCTCTTGCAGAGATCATGAAAATTAGTTGGTGTACAGTAAGCACAATATCCTGATAGATTATCCAAATATATACCTGTGTAATCTTTTTATGATAGTAATTGCCTATATATTTCTAATAAAATTTTGAGTCTAAGACAGCTAGATATGATAATATTTAGTAATCCCTTTTGAGAAGCAAGGCTAGAGATGTTTTTGACAAATTTCATATTAATATAAAATAGTTTTATCCAGAAATTACCCTGACTTGCTTCATTTGAATTAATCACATTTGAAGTTGGGACAGAAGAAATGGTTATTTTGGGATCAAAAAGAAGATATTTTTCCTGTAAGAATCTGTAAAACTTTTTTAATAAGAATTACCTGATATGGGAATACCAGTTCTTTCTCTTTTCTCTTTTCAAGATGAATTTTGTTAATTGTTATTACACCTTGTATGACTTGCATTCACAATCTGAAAATTTTAAGAAACTTAAAAGCATGTTGATTCTTGATAGTTTAATTATAATCATAACACCCAACATCAAGAGTATGAGCTTTCTTAAATATATCAAATTCATGCATATATTATTTGTTTTATAGATTTTTCATTAAATAAATGGCTCGAAAACAAGAACTTGGAAGTAGGTGCTGATCTTCCTGATAAAATACTGCTGCAGTTGTATGAAGAAACAAATATTGGACATTACCTGTCTGAAAATGAATGTAGCTTGTCAAGCTATCCTTATAATGGTAACTGGACAAAAGGTAATCAGATAATGCTTATTTCACATTCAACACCAAAGGGAAAGACATACTTTATTATTGGACCTCATTTGAAAAATGTTGAATGATTAATAATAACAAGAAGCTATTGTCCTTATCCTAATTTCAACACTAGCATATTGTAGGTTTGTTGGTAGGTGGCACACGTAAGCTGCTAAAATTTCTTTGTTTGGTATATGATATTCTTGTGATGGTTGAATATTATACAATTACCACCCTAGATATTGTGTGACAAGGGGTTTCTCTCCCCGAGATAGTAAGGTTACCCAAGAGCTTGCTCGAGGGTGACCTTAATTTCGAGGGGAGAGAAACCACAGGGTCACACACTATCTAGGGTGGTAACTGTTATATTATATCGAATTTTCTTGTTTACCGATTGACCTTCCTATGTGACCAAATGCTAGTGGGTTGACCCAGCGAAATCTCAAATGTCATGTGACACGATTTGAACAAATCAGATTATAGAAATTTAAATGAGTATATAATATTGAAAATTTCTTCTCTTTCTCAAGCAGTATCACTGTCTGTAGTCAAAGCTAAGGATATTATTTTATTTTATTGAAGGCTATTAAAGTGTGACAGGACAGCCTACCTGCGTTGTAGTAGGTAGTAGATATATAGCCAGTAAAAATCGACTGAGCTAACGGAATATTTCTTTAGCTCATTCGGTTAGGTGGCTGGCTGAAGTGCTAAAGGTCCCGGGTTCGATCCCCGGAGGTGACCATTGCAATTTTGCAAGGAGATTCATGCTCTCTGGTTACATTTGGCGCCAAGCTAAAAAACCCACGGTGGTTAGAAGGAGCTAACCAGGGTTAGTGTGTGATTTGTGTTGAGAGTCATACATAGCAAGTATGATGACTCTTGAGGTGGGGGAAGTGTTACAGGACAGCCTACCTGCGTTGTAGTAGGTAGTAGATATATAGCCAGTAAAAATCGACTGAGCTAACGGAATATTTCTTTAGCTCTTCGGTTAGGTGGCTGGCTGAAGTGCTAAAGATCCCGGTTTCGATCCCCGGAGGTGACCATTCAAATTTTGCAAGGAGATTCATGCTCTCCGGTTACAAAAGAAAAAGACTTGTTGGTCCTTTTGTGTATCCCCACCACCCAGAGAATTTTTCCCATTTCTAGAATGCAAAAGTTAAGTTTAATTCAAAACCACCTTCAGCAATTGACATAATATGAAGTGTCTTCGAAGAGTCCCATATCATATTTTCTGGTAGAAGGGAAAGAAAAGATACAGAAACACCAAGTATAGAAATATAGAATATATCCTTTAAAGTCATTGTTTATCATAGTTCTACTGTCGAAAGGGTTAAACAAGTTTGAGCTTTAGCGAGAACTTTTATGTTTAACCCTTGAGGCAGTAGAATTATGATAATTAAAGACTTGCAAATGATAGAGTTTATTTCTCTAATTCTAGAATTAAGGTGGTTCGGGGGACTAAGGGAAATCCATCAGAATTTTTCAAAATTTTGTAGAATTTAAACTTTTAAAAATTGCACTTCCAAAAAATAAAATGAAAATTGGGGGTCACGGACCATATAAGCCTACAATCTTGCGCCAAAAATAGGGATTTTTTAGTTTAAATGTTAAAGAAAATTATCATTTTTAAAAAATTATTCAAGTTACATCCATGATAATTTTTATTTATTTTAAATATTGCTAGCCCCTTTATTGAACTTTCTAAAAACAAAAAGAAAAATGTGGGTCACGGACCTTATTATGTAATTATTTCACAAAATCAAAATTTTCATAGTGATTCATTTGTAAAATATTTTTTGAAATTGCCTCTCTTATTTAAATGTTCATTTCAAAGAATTTTACAGTATAAATACTATTCTGAATTTCTTGTCTAAAATGAATGCCAAACAGAGAAATGGGCCCATTATTTGAGTTTTAAGCGAAATATTTTAAAGATTTGTCCTAATTTTAAAACATTTGTATATTTCTTTAATGAAAAATGCCGATCAAGGGTTGAAACATGAAAACAAAATGGCAGAATACCACCGATCCACCTTAATGACATTTTAATGTACAGGGATGTGATACTTCTGCGGAATCACAGATTTCCGCGGGTCTGGTACTGACCGATTCCGTTATTATATGTATTTTTATACTTCCGCCAGGCTGATTTCCGGTTATTTCCGCGGGTCATCAAATGTATGAATCTCATCCCTGAATGTATTATAGTTTCTACCCTGTCGCTGGCCTCTACAATCAATACTGTGTGTCACTGGATATGAGATTTACATTGCGTGGAAATCGACAAAAGCAAATCGATCATAGGTGATTCAAGATAAATAACAATGTATGCTTTGGGTAAATACTTTTAACATTGATTTATACTCTAAATGAATTTATTTAAGGTATATTTTGCTATATGAAGAAAAGTTTGTGACCTTTTCAATATCCAATGAAATAGCGAGATCAATTTATCCACATGTTGGAGAACACTTTGATCTCCTACAGAATGAACTTGCAGAGAACAGCATTAGAATTGGAGAAATACTAAGAAAAAATTTGTGTTATATGTTTACTGATGGTTTATTTTTGTAATAACCAATTTGCATAAAACTTTTTCAGATTGTGCAATGAACATGTCTCTCCCGAAGTTGTCCTCCAGTGTCTCTTGTTATGTCCTTGACACTTGTACAGGTATTAAATGTTGTGTCAAAAACTCCGTATTAGGGAGGGCTTTTGAAGTCACTTTTGAATTGGACAGCTGTGAGAAGAGAATCAGTATCGGCATAGAAAAAATTCAGTACAACAGGACACTGCTTAACTTTGATTGGGGTAAGTTTAGTAACTGTAAAACTTCATGAATGAAAAGGATTTAAAAGATTAGAAATATGCTATGTGGGACTGCACAAAGTGAATTATGAATGTTTGAGGTAATTGCTAAGAAAGTTTGGTATCTATAGATTTTGAATTTTGCAACTCGAGCTTTTGATTTGTATGGTTAACGAGCATTGTTTTAATTCTGGTATTATCCCATACTAATCTCTGGGTTTTTTTTTTTTTGGCATTCTGTTTTCACATCATATAAATTTTTTTACATAGAGATTTTCTTTTAATTTTAATCTTAATATGTCTCTGTGATGAACTAACATGGTTCAGTCTTCACAAAATGTATCAGTCCTACGGACTAAACTGACATTTTGGCAGGAGGACCGGTAAAAAATTTCAAAGTGTCTGTCCATTGTCCGACATTATTCTTGGGCTAAACCACTGGAAACGATGTTTCAGGTTCGAAAATAACAATCATCTTGTAGATTTGAGATTTTATTTTGTTATCGCTAACATTTCCTGTCAAGAAACTTTCGTCAAATTGATAAAATTGTTGCAAAATTGACTACCGCTCAGATGAAAACATTCCAAACAGGAAGTGATAAGTATTAACCCTTTCGCCGAACAAGTCCCGCTACAGCGGGATTCTTGCTTCAGACTGCTGACGACGAGTCCCGCTCTAGTGGGATTCAAAAATTCAAAAATGTTTGAATACCCGCCTCATGTATCAATTTTGACTAGAGTTGTCTTTCTTTGATGAGTTTCCCGGATGTAAATAAGAATGGGGCTTCCATTGCAAAAAACTGTATGATAAAAGATGAAAAATGTGGATTTTAAATGAATTTAAAGTTCGGGAACAAATTTTGATGAAATTCTTCGCGATTTTATGGACAAAGGATTATAAAATTTTGACGGAAATGAGAATTTTAGGCAGGAATTCAAAACCAAACGGTATCGTATTGTTGAAATGTTCACTTCGTTGATGTTTTCTCATTTTTAGAAAATTTCTTTTGGAACTTGTAACGGGAATACGAATTTTCCAAAATCAGACAAATTTCGTGCGTGGTATTCAAATTGTCACGCAAAAATATATACGAAATTGACTCGAAAATAAATAAAATACAAAGGTCTGTAATCGTATATTTCTCATGCAAAAAAATTAACATTCAACTCCCAAAAATGAATTTCTGGTAGATATTAAAAGTGTAGCACCCATCAATGTGTTCACTCTGTCAGGGAAGCCATCGTCTCAGAGTTACTTCCACCTGGGACACTATCGGTGAAAGGGTTAAACCGATATCGGAAAAAACATGATGATTTTCCAGAAATCTCCAATAATACGAAATGTGTGGAAACTTTTGGTCCAATGACCATTTGGTCGGTCAGATATGTCATAAAAGACTGCTGGACCGAATGTCCACCAAATTTTAAATGTATTTCGCGAATACTGATAGTTATTGTAAATACAAAATTAGGAAGAGAGTGCTTAATTTTATTTGTAAATTTTGTTTCAGTAGTTTCTAAATTACTTGTTTCAAGTCATGTCAGTCAAAGGAATTTTTTTGATTTTCGTTAGATGAAAAATTCACTGAAATCCATAAAAGTAGGTGCTCTATGAGTGCCTGCAAAAATAATATTTTCAATGCAAATAACTTGATTGTCAAAAACAAAATAAATTATTAGAATAAAATAGCTATTATTGTTGTAGGTTTTGACCAGTACTTCAGTCTACAAGGAATAATAAGAGTACAGTGAGTTATAAAATATACTAGAATTATTTTATTTTTTTATTTTATTGCTTGATATTTTCAAAAATAATCAATCCAAGTGTAACCACATCAGATACTAGCATTTTCTTGCATTTATGTATTTGGTTATAATACATTGAATGCTGATTTTAAGAAATAGTTATTGAGGCAGGAATTTCTTTTCTTCTCCATTATTTAAATCTTAATAGTAATAGCACTGTTTTTGAGAATAAAGATGGCTCTTTTCATTTAAAATTCATCTCAACGAAGTTGATGGGGACTATTGGANTGTTGTATCTTACATTGTAATTCAATAATGTCTCTGCCAGCTGCATGTATAGTAGAGTCATCAGCATATAAATCAGTTTTACAGTTTCTTATATGTAATGGCAAGTCATTTATATACAAAATAAATAAAAGAGGTCCTAGTATTGACCCTTGTGGTACACCAAATTCAACAGATAATTTTTCAGATTTAATATTTCCAATTTGAACTTGCTGGGTTCTATCACATAAATAAGACTTAAAAAATGTTACTGATTTATCATTACAGCCATATATTGCTAATTTTTTACACAGAATATCATGATCTACAACATCAAAAGCTTTCCTTAGATCTAAAAAGATGGCTATATTTAAATTACCATTATTCATTTCCTCTTAAAAACTTGTCAATAATATTTACAAGCGCTGTTTGACATGAATGCCCTGGTCTAAATCCAGACTGTGCTGGATGTAACAGTTTAAATTTGGATAGATACATATAAAAATGTTTTTGAACATGACGTTCAATAAGCTTGGAAATGGTAGGTAAAACAGATATTGGTCGGTAATTTGTAGGTAGACCTCTGTCACCATCTTTGAAAACAGGTGAAACCTTTTGTGTCTTTCGATAGATGTTTGATGTTGCGACTTCAAAACCGGTGTTGAAAATTTTTCGTTGACCACCATTTTCAAAATGGCTGCAAAAAAGGCGGGAAAATTCAACATTGTCCGATTTCAGTGAAATTTGGTTTCCAAAAAGGTATTGATGTAGCAACTTCAAAACTGATGTTATAAATTGTTTGTTGACCGCCATTTTCAAAATGGCCGCCAAAAAAGGCGGGAAAATTCAACATTGTCTGATTTCAATGAAATTTGGTTTCCAAGTGGATATTGATGTTGCTACTGCAATACCGGTGTTGAAAATTGTTTGTTGACTGCCATTTTCATAATGGCCGCCAAAAAAGCGGGAAAATTCAACATTGTCCGATTTCAATGAAATTTGGTTTCCAAAAAGGTATTGATGTAACAACTTCAAAACTGATGTTAAAAATGTTCATTGACCGCCATTTTCAAAATGGCTGCCAAATCAACATATTGTCTGATCTCAATGAAATTTGGTTTCCAAGTGGATATTGATGTCACTACTGCAAAACCGGTGTTGAAAATTGTTTGTTGACTGCCATTTTCAAAATGGCCGCCAAAAAGGTGGGAAAATTCAACATTGTCCGATTTCAATTAAATTTGGTTTCCAAATAGATATTGATGTAGTAAAGATATAATTGTTGTTGACTGCCATTTACCAAATGATGTCTCGACTTCAAAACCGGTGTCGAATGGTCCTTAGCAAGACAATTTGTCAAAAAAGCCCAACAAAGAAGTACAGTAAAACATGATCAGACTTTATTTTAAAATAGAGTCCAAGTTAATGGTGGTGTTTGCTCTACCAAAGTTTGAGAGACTGAAGTTCAACTGTTTAATTTACAATGTTAGCTTGATTGTGGCAACTGAAAGCCAGGTGAGCGATATAGGCTCCAGGGAGCCTCTGGTTTTGGCATTGTTTTCACATCATATAAATTTTTTTACATAGAGATTTTCTTTTAAATCTTAATATGTCTCTGTGATGAACTAACATGGTTCAGTCTTCACAAAATGCATCAGTCCTACGGACAAAACCGACATTTTGGCAGGAGGACCGGTAAAAAATTTCGAAGTGTCTGTCCGATTGTCCAACATTGTTATTTGGCTAAACCACTGGAAACGATGTTTCAGGTTGCAAAAATAACAATCATCTGGTAGATTTGAGATTTTATTTTGTTATCGCTAACATTTCCTGTCAAGAAACTTTCGTCAAATTGATAAAATTATTGTAAAATTGACTACTGCTCAGATGAAAACATTCCAAACAGGAAGTGATAAGTATTAATAAACAGATATCGGGGAAAAAACATGATGATTTTCCAGAAATCTCCGATAATACGAAATGTGTGGAAACTTTTGGTCCGATGACCATTTGGTCGGTCCTATATGTCATAAAAGACTGCCGGACCGAATGTCCACCAAATTTTAAATGTATTTCGCGAATACTGATAGTTATTGTGAATACAAAATTAGGAAGAGAGTGCTTAATTTTATTTGTAAATTTTGTTTCAGTAGTTTCTAAATTACTGGTTTCAAGTCTTGTCTGTCGAAGGAATTTTTTTTTTCTTCGTTAGATGAAAAATTCACTGAAATCCATAAAAGTAGGTGCTCTATGAGTACCTGCAAAAATAATATTTTCAATGCAAATAACTTGATTGTCAAAAACAAAATAAATTATTAGAATAAAATAGATATTATTGTTGTAGGTTTTGACCAGTACTTCAGTCTACAAGGAATAATAAGATTACAGTGAGTTATAAAATATACTAGAATTATTTTATTTTTATATTTTATTGCTTGATATTTTCAAAAATAATGAATCCAAGTGTAACCACATCAGATACTAGCATTTTCTTGCATCTATGTATTTGGTTATAATACATTGAATGCTGATTTTAAGAAATAGTTATTGAGGCAGGAATTTCTATTCTTCTCCATTATTTAAATCTTAATAGTAATAGCACTGTTTTTGAGAATAAAGATGGCTCTTTTCATTTAAAATTCATCTCAACGAAGTTGATGGGGACTATTGGAATACCCATGGCGTCCGCATCTGCATCCATGTCTACGTCTACGCCTGTGTCCCATCCTCATTTGTGTGTATATCTTACCAACTATGCATGGTGGGGTCATTAAAATTGACCTTGGGTTGACTCTCATCCACTGAGAAAATAAGGTCTCTTTGACCTGTATTTCTGCTTTAACCATTTAATTTCAAGTTCATGTCCGAATTGAGATCTTGGTCACAATGCATAGTAGGATCATGTAACCTTGCATATGCATGCATCTCTGATGGAAGATCGGCATCCAAGCAAAATTAGGTCGCTTTGACCTATAATTTCCACCTGATTGATTAACATACAAATTTACTAGACAGTTCAGATCTCAGTCACTATACATGTTAGGATCATGTAAACCTGCATATTCATGCGTGTCTGAGGCCAAATTATGTTACTTTGACAATGTGCTATTGTAAGCCAAAAAGGTGTCCATGTGGACACATTTTTATAAAGATATGTAATTAAAATGTGTCTGATGGTATGAAAATATGTTCAATGTAATGGACAAAATTTCATATGTAAATTCTCATTGAATAATGTCCACATTACTTATAGGACACTTTTTAAATATGAAAATGTGTCCCATAAAGGGGTGTAATTTGATGATCAAAGGAGAGTTTGAATTAAGCAATTTTATGTCCTTTTAATGAAATAAAAAATGAATCAGATGTTTATTTGTGAATTGTAAACAAACATGCATTTGGACGGATTTCTGAAGTGTATGAAAGGCTGTATAACTTAGGTTTTGGAAAAGGACATTCCAGTTACACCACCGTGACAAAAGCATCAAGGAAAGCCAATTGTAAAGACAACAGCATATCCCCAGATGACCAGTTTTGACACATTTAAGGATATTTTCTACTTTAGTGTAATTTTTATTAAACTGGTTATGTTATATGCCATTTTCTTGTTAAAATACAACATTATTAAACGATTAGTATCCAGACTTTGAGGTGTTCCGTGTAAAAAATAAAAATACAGACCATTTTACGATTCATGCCGAATCCTGATCACCTCCACCAAAAGGACCTGAAATGACACACTTAGGAAAAACCTGTAGAAACTCTTTCTCTCTTAGAAATTTGATAAACTATATACATTCTCCCAAAATCTGATGACCAATGGCTATAATTGCATACAAATATTTTAGATCGTGGTAAATCTTTTCTGTTTGAAAACTTTCAATCATAGCAACTTACCAAATATTGTTTATCGCTAGTAGGTAATCAGTCAGATCGAACATCTCAAATTGTGGTTGGCCGGGTCTTTAAGAGAATTTATTTTTTTCATTGCTTCTCTGCGATTCATGACAGCTACCGTTGAGAAATATTGTACAATAGTTGAAATACAAATATTTTTTACTACTTAAGGTACAGAATCAGAAGCCTGAACATGTATGTACCAAACATGACACAGAAACTTGCATGTTTTTTTGAAAACAAATATTTAAGAGATGACTCTACTTCTAGATTAAAATCCTCTCACATACTCGACGAGTTTCGATGAAACGTTTTTGAATTTCAAAAAACATATCGATTAGAGCAGCGGAGCCAATTTGGTTTGTCTGTTTATACCCAAATGGATATTTACTCAATGTTTTATGGATAGTGGGTTTTGGTGTTAAGGAAAATCGTACTTTTTGTTTGCAATTTAGTAAAGTCATATATCTGCTATTTTGACAGGCCTTAGGGGTCATTTAACTTTTGCAATCTACTTACAATTAGATATCAATGAAAATAAAATCATTAATGACGTCATTACTAACGTAGAAGAAATGTATGTCACAAATGAAATTTGATGCTTCATTTCTGGTCCACGTCAAAACAGGTCACCAGACGATAAATGAGTACTATTAAACCATCGAGAATCCCACTTTAAAGTGATATTTATACTCTTTAATGAATTGCATTATAAATTTATATCATGTTTGACATTAAATTGTAAAATAAGTTGAATGAAATCTAATTTCTCATATTTTGTGAAACTATTATTTCAAAAGTCTAAAAAAAATATCACAATTTGAAACAAATTCCAACAATAGAAAGAAATCGTTAGAATTTCATCATTACTAGTAAAAGTGTCAGAGTATGAATATACACCAATATACACTAAAATTCACTTCATGAAATACAAATATCATATTTATAATACAAATGTCAAATAAAACATAATCATTGAAGGGAGATTGGATAACAACAAAATTTCCAGAATTATAACATCTGATTCAATTTATAACAAAATAACGAGATACATGAGTATGTGAGCTGTTAAAAGGGATGAATTTATAATCTAAAATATGACCTAAAGCACAAAAAACATGGCAAAATAAAAGAATAGAAACAATAAAAACCTTTTTATTGTTCCTTTTTATTGTTTCTATTCTTTTATTTTGCCATGTTTTTTGTGCTTTAGGTCATATTTTAGATTATAAATTCATCCCTTTTAACAGCTCACATACTCATGTATCTCGTTATTTTGTTATTGTCCTTTAGAGCTGTTTCGCAACACATATTTTGTTTTTGATTCAATTTATAATGGTATTCAATGGGACACTTTATCACAGCAGTGGACTTATTTAAATAATTGAAAAGTTTCCAGACAATTAATCACAGAAAAATGATGTCCTGTGGACTGCTTTTGCTATGAAATTGTGTCCGTCTGACACATTTTCATGATGGACACTATTAAATCCTATACCATTAGGTGAGCTTTGACCTGATTGTTGATTACTTATATTTTTTAATTCAGGTACAACATAGAAGACTTGCATACAAAAAGACTTTATCTTGCAAATTTGAAGATAATGTTTTGCTTTGAGAGCTCATTTCCACAATGTGCCAATGCAAATACATTTACCATTTTTGACAATTCATTGCTTCCAAAACGACAGTGCAATTGGGCAGATGGATTTTATGACAAAGGTATTTATTAAACATTACAAAATTGATGTTACTGTTAAGAGAATTGTTCAGTAATGGCTTTGTGAAACAAGTATGACAATCTTTACAAAATGGCAGAGTCCGACATTACCAGTAACATGGCATAAGGACCGTTAAAAAATTGTACAGTATCTGTTCAAAAGTCTGACATTGTTCCGAAGCCTAGGCAGTACCAAGAATGAGAACTCAAAAGAAAATGCGTCACTTGAACTGTTCAAGGCAAAAACTCTAAATCAAATGGGTTTTCAGTTCAGCAAATGTTGCTTCGTTGCATTTTTCTTTGGGAATTGTTGGATCAAATGTCTACAAATTTCTGAAAGTATATGATGAAGACTGGTATTACAAAAGAAATTCATACAAAATACAGAACCACAGTGTGGTTGGCACTATAAATACAACAAGTAAATTGTACAGTTGGGCACAGAACACCAATTAATTTTCCATAGGCTCCAATAGTAACGTTTTGAGTTATTCCACCCATTTCTATTTTTCGTTGGTACATGTGTTACCCCTCAAAACGAGCGAAATTGTGTGGGGTACCTTCCATTAAATTTTTGGGGTGGCATGTCAGTCTGCATTTTCCGGGATTTATCAAACCCCGAAAAATATAAAAATAATCCCCACTTTGATACCAAAATATTCCTGAATGGGCATCTTCCAATAAAGTTGAAAATTTTCATACACATCTTTATTCCATTAGCTTGAAAATCTACATGAGTTTATTGCAGTAAGTCCTTATTCCAAAACACCAATTTTTATTTCCATTCATTCAGTTTTCAGTAAATAGTACACCTTCCAAGCCTGGGGAGTGGTTGACCGAATTAAGCACTATTTTTGTGTGTATCAGTTCAAAAGGTCAATTAGTGATCTGGGTCCATATTGAAAGACCGAAATTTGAATATTCCTTTTTTTCCAGTATTATTCAATTCTGTAGGTCTTCCTGAGCATTTCTATCAAATTTTATCCAAATCTGTACAAAAATAAAGGAAATACAGCTATTTTAATAGTCAAACATACGGCAGTAAATATTGCAAGAAAATGATGAAAATTACATATTTCTTAATAACTTAAAAATGCCTATCTGAACACTATTCTGAACCTTTTACTTCAATCATAGATGAAAAAAACTTAAATAAAGCCATAAACTTTCCTATTTCATCTCTTTTTTTCCATGAAATCTGTATGAAAAATGGTTTTCTATGAAAATTGTCAAAATCTATAGTTCATTTTTGCAAAATTCAGCTTCATTTTCACAATTTAAGCTCTTTTCTTGTGAGTAAAATTATTTCTTATTGCTATGATAATGTAGCATAGAGCATACC
The DNA here is from genome assembly GCA_002080025.1 of Modiolus philippinarum. Taxonomy (NCBI): domain Eukaryota; kingdom Metazoa; phylum Mollusca; class Bivalvia; order Mytilida; family Modiolidae; genus Modiolus; species Modiolus philippinarum. The sequence continues at coordinate 20,910 of MJUU01046156.1, read as the reverse complement.
AATTCTAAAATGGGCTCATTTGTCAAAATCCAACTAGTTTTAACTGTTTTACAGCTGTTTCAGTATAACCAACCCTTTTGGTATGAAAAGCACAGTCAATTCTTTGACAGTGCATTTGATGACGTCATATAAATTGTGATGTCATAGCATTATGACGTCATCAGTTCATGTTGAAAACATTCATCGGAAAGCTACATATAACAACTATGAAGGGTGAAAGGAAAAAACACAAATTTAGGCATGGTAACCAAGCATTTCCTTTGGAAAAAAGACCTTGGAAACCGAAAGCCTTAGAATAGATGTTGCATGCAACAAAAACAGATTTATAATAAATAAAAACAAAAAATACTTGTTATTATTTGTATGTCGGTATGCATGTATGTATGATTGTCGGTATGTGTATGTATGCATGTCAGTATGTATGAATTTATGTATGTCGGTATGTCAGTATGTATGCACATGCATGTGTGTATATGCATGCATGTTTGTATGTATGTATGTATATATGTATGTATGTATGTATGTCGGTTTAAGTATGCATGTATATATGTATGTCAGTATAAGCATGCATGTATGTTGGTACATGTACATGTACATGTATGTCAGTATGTATGTTGGTATGTACATGTATGTTGGTATGTACATATATGTCAATATGTATGTTGGTATGTACATGTATGTCAGCATGTATGTATGTTGGTGTGTATCAATGCATGTTGATATGTATGTCAGTATGTACGTAACTATGTATGTTTGTATGTATGTGTGTATGTATGTATGATGTACATGTATGTCATTGCGTATGTATTTCGGTGTATACCAGTATGTAGGATGCATATCCGTTCTGTTATTATTGTTTTTGCATGAGTTTTCAAGGAAATGGTCATTATGTATGGTACATTAAAATTATTGGTAAAGCTTTGCAAGTTGTCTCCCTTATAACATGTGTGATGTATTGTGTGCATCTTATTTTCTTGAATTAATCCCAATATGTGCAAATAAATGGCTTCAAAAGTACTGTCTAGAGCATGTACATTATCAAATGTTCATTTCCTTTATTCAATTATTATGTTTCATTCCTAAAATCAATTAAGATGTTTGTGATAATAGTAAAGACAAGGGTTTTGCCCTAGGGTTACTTTTGGTGCACAAAAATGGAGGGGGGGTGTCAATGCACTTAGTATGTACACCTGGTGCAGAGAATATACTCCTTATATTTTCATCTTAAACAGTCAGGCTTAGAACTATGGTTCATTCATTTTCAGTACAAAATTGGCACTCACAGTTTACCAAATATGGCTCAAAATTAGTTTCCCGGTTCGATGCACAAAGCCTTGTCACATAAGCGTGACACCTCTAATTATGAGTGACAGTCACTTTTTTTTTTATCAAACATCTTTATCAAGCTTGCAACATTCCTGATTTTGCATTTTCTATCGAATAAAAGAAACAATGATACGCTCTGAACAAATTTCTATGCCCCCCCCACCCAACCTCTGAGTCATATAATGTTGACAATTTCCTTTTTCAAACATTCGAAATAGCAGAATATCTGAATATTAGTAAAAAAAATAATATTTGCAGATGTCATTTAACACTGTTTTGACTATGGCTACCGTAATAGTGTAAAACTGACCTTATTTGGACCAGCTGGTAATCACGTTGTTTACAAATGGTGGCTGGAGATTGATGTCATGCTAAATTAAGTACTGCATAAGTTGGGCACAGAACACCAATTAATTTTCCATAGGCTCCAATAGTAACGTTTTGAGTTATTCCACCCATTTCTATATTTCGTTGGTACATGTGTTACCCCTCAAAACGAGCGAAATTGTGTGGGGTACCTTCCATTAAATTTTCGGGGTGGCATGTCAGTCTGCATTTTCCGGGATTTATCAAACCCCGAAAAATATAAAAATAATCCCCACTTTGATACCAAAATATTCCTGAATGGGCATCTTCCAATAAAGTTGAAAATTTTCATACACATCTTTATTCCATTAGCTTGAAAATCTACATGAGATTATTGCAGTAAGTCCTTATTCCAAAACACCAATTTTTATTTCCATTCATTCAGTTTTCAGTAAATAGTACACCTTCCAAGCCTGCGGAGTGGTTGACCGAATTAAGCACTATTTTTGTGTGTATCAGTTCAAACGGTCAATTAGTGATCTGGGTCCAGTTAAACTGGAGTAATTGGAGTAAGTCAAATTCACTTATCCCAAATTTAAATAATATTCCTACAGCAAGCATTTAAACATAATCTTGTGAAAAAGTCATAGGAAAAAATAAGTTAAAAAAAATTTGATAAGATATATAAGGAAAAAAGTCCCAATTAAAATTTGATCTCTGTTTTATATGACAGACAAAAAATTTTACATAAAAAATGTAACAGTGATTAACAATAGAGTTTAAATATCAGTCTCATTTGGCTCATTTAAAAACAAATTCAGATCAAAATAATCATTAATTTCACAAATTTTTGCATATATTTGAGAAGGTTTATTTTATCAACTTCCTTTTAAATAAGGTTATGTTGAAAACCCAATATTATTGACCAAAATGTTAAGTGTGTGACCAAGAGAAAAAAAAGAAACACAAGAAAAAAAAACTAGATTAAAGAAACAATTAAAAAAAACAAGTATTACAAAATATGACAAACCATTAGCAATTATGATAATTGCTGATTATGAAAGGTAGCGGTAAATGCATTAAGAAGTTACGAATATCTGTTAAATGTGTTGGGGTTTTGAAGATCAATTTTCGATGTTCTGAAGTTTTTATTTGGAATTTTTGTTTCTTTTTAATGTGTTATGACTATCTGAATTTATTTGTTGTCTCTATTATGAACAGGATTTTCTCTAATAAATTGGTACCAAGATCATTCACTTGATGTAGGATCACAGCTGCATGACTGGATGATTTCTGAACTTCTAAATGATTTGGGTATTTCTGCCTATCTAAACACTGACCAGTGTACAAGACATTCAGCACCATTTATTCCAAGTTCATTTGGATGGAATTCAGGTATGAAATTTAGAATATTGTATATAAGTATATTTTCATGATCCACCCTTTCCATTTGTGACCATTTTTACTGCCAAAACACTGAAATGAACTCTAGTGCCATTAAGATTTTATTATCTCCTCCCTTGCCTAATGAGGTTTGGAAGAGGATATACCATTTTGCCCATTCGTCTGTTTGTCCTTAAAATTTAGGACCATATAACTTTTGAATAACAAGTCCTAGATGAACCAGGTTTTGTCCATGGATGCATCATTAATAGTACTTGAGGTTGATATATAGAATGGGTTGATTTGATCTACATTTCATGCATGAATGACTCAAGTTAAAGTTTTTGTAAGAGTCCAGATCTGGGATACTACTACTCATGCGTCATGTAAAGTTCCAAAGCTGCAGATAAAAATTAGGTCACTTTGGCCTACTTTTCATGCATGAGTGACCTGGGTTAAAGTTTTTGTAAGAGTTCAGATCTGGGATACTAAAACTTGTAGTGGAGTAATGTTTTGTATGTAGATGCATCTTGTAAAAGTTACACAGCTCCAGACCAAAATTTGGTCAATTTGACCAGTTTCTCATGCATGAGCAACTTAGGTTAAAGTTTTTGTTACAGTCAGGATCTTAGATACTACAACTTGTAGCTAGAGGGATTAATTTTTCATCAGGAGATGCATCTGCTATAGGTATGAGGATCCTGATTGAAATAAGGTCATCTGAAACTACATTTCATGCAAGACTGGCAGAGATTTAAGTAACAGGGCAGAGATATTGACTAGTATAACTTTGTAGCGTGCTAATAATACTAAACAAACATTCAACAAACGGACAAGGGATTAACTGTCGTTTCCAACTGCTTCTGTCTCTTATTTTTGTTTTATTTTTGATTAAATGACATCTCTTAATTTGTTGTTTAATGAATGTATTGATATTAATTTGCATTAAGGACTCTAAAAATGTCAAAATAGAAATATAATTCAAACTTATAATTTCTGTGATTTTCACTCTTATGTTATAGATTGTTCAAGACCTATCTCATTACCAAAGCTTGGAGAACCAACATCTTGCCATTTAGATACAGACTGTACAAGTGTTACATGCTGTGTTGATGTAGACTTTATACCATATTCATTCCAATTCTTGTTGAAGATTGATCATTGTAAATCTATGATGTCGGTTGGAATTGAGAAGTTCTTCAGAAATGTTTCTCTGCATACGGTGCAGTGGGGTATGTTTAATATTATTTTGGTTAAAAAAAAATCAGCCACTGCAACATAATTAGCAGGTTATTATCTGGGATCAACAAATAATATTATGCAGACAGGAGAAATTTGATATGTGGAGAAAACTTTTGTGTATCACAAAATATTTTGGAACACAGAAAGTTAGTTTGGAAGTGTAACACATTTACATCTTACCAAGTCAAGTGTGTGAGGTCCATGTCATTCCCAACAAACCCTTGAGAGATTTGGCTTATACATGTATTTCCAGGGCTGTTTCTCTAAACAAGAAGCAACTAAATGAGCACTTGAAATGGGGACAGATTTCATTTATATTTCCCATGCAGGCTACTTCTTTTGATCAAATGCAACCAAACGAATCAATGAAAATCGGTCTTAACCAGTTTTTTTATTGGCTCAACACAATTTGCTTCTCAATTATAGAAGCAGCTCAAAAAAAAATATAAGCCAAATTTTTCAAGGGGTTTGTAAGGAAGAACATAAACTTCAACACTTAACTTTGGGTGAAATGCACATTTATTGAATAGAATTTTGTTGAGCACTATTTTCCATTTTATGTACTGGTAACCTTTTTTTAGGTAAACAAGAAGAACTATGGCTAGTTGGTGTGATAAGACTCTCCTATGTGATAGAAGAATTCAGTGGTGAAAACATCTATGTTGTCAGTTTGAACATGAGCCTTTGCTTTGAGACTGAATCGTGTTATATATCAACACAGATTTTAACTAACACAAGACTTGTCAGAGGACTCTGTGCATGGGATACCAATTTTTATAAATTCAGTGAGTAATAAAAACAACAAAAATAATTATTATAGACAGCCATATTTTGTTATTTTCATGGACCAAATACAAAATTTCATATTTCCTTTGCAGCAATATTAATAGAAATTGTTTATCACAAAACATCATTATTGCATATACAACATTTTGACACATAGGGCATTTAATTAAGTCATGCATAATCCATATTTAGTGAATGAAGGTCAACATGATTAAAAACAAATTTGTTTGTCTCTTCAGTGGAACTGAAATGTATGAATATTTGGTAGTAAGAATAACAATAACATTCCCCTTTTGTTTTCTTAATGAATATCACACACTTTGTACAAGTTGAAAAAACTAATAAGAACTTTTTCCAGAGGGTCTTTGACAAACAATGTAAAGCACAGAATAGGCTTTCACTACTGAAAATTAACAAGCAGTGTTTATAATTTTGATGTAGACTATTCATTTGAAGAATGGCTCACCAGAGAAAATCTATCATTACCACTACCAGAATATAAACAGTTGTTATTCTTAGAGGATTCTGGGATAGCTCCATACCTCAAAGAGGATAGATGTAGTCAGCATGTGTCCATGTTTTCAAGGTCATCTCTATCAAATTGTAAGTATAAATTTTTAATTTTGATTTTAATGTGGTAGAAAGTAGGGAAATGAATTGAAGGATAGAGAATAAATGTACATGAAACAAAATAAATACCAATCACTGCAATGTAAAAGATACCAAAGAGACGTTTTATTGCTCTACATGTACATCCATATCTCTATAAAGTGTTAATTACTATTGGACATAAGTACAGATATTGATCTCTTAAATTTTTGTTTGTGATTATTACAGATTTGAGGTATCATTAACAATCGCAAATGTTGAATGAAGGGTTTTCTAAGGAAGGTTGAGCTAGAATCTTCCAGGATTGGTTAGTCTGTATGAGTGGTGAAGATTACGCTGTTATAAAATTGTTTCATCGTTATAAATATAATAAAGCTAATAACAAAAAACAAAATAAATCATTAGTTTTTGTCTCACTTGCGACAAAAGGCACGGAAAGCGAGACATATGCATACAAAGTATGGCACGGCGACAGCGGCATATTAAACTTTCATGTTAAGTTTTTGTGATTAGGTCATTTTCTCAGTAACTATAAGTGGTAGGTCAATGATATTTGGTATATAAATTAGTCTTGAGCAGTACATGACAGTCTGCCAAATGGCTTTGTCTGTGACCTCAATTTCACAATTCAATGAACATGCTAAGTTTTTGTGTTTAGTTTAGTTTCTCTGTAACTATAAGTGGTAGGTCAATGATATATGGTATTTAGCTTGGTCTTATGTAGTACTTGACAGTCTGTCATATGACTTTTGTCCTTGACCTCAATTTCTTGGTCTAGTGAGCATGTTAGGTTTTGTGACTAGGTCATTTTCTCAGTAATTATAAGTGGTAGGTAAATGATATTTGGTATATAGGTTGGTCTTGGGTAGTACATGATAGTCTGCTATATGGCTTTTGTCTGTGACCTCAATTTCATGGTCAAGTGATCATGTTAAGTTTCCCAGTATCTATTAATGTAAGGTCAATGATATTTGGTATGTTGGTTTGTCTTGGATGGAACATGACAGCCTGCTATGTTGATTTAGCCCTTGATCTCATTTTCACGGTCTAGTGAACATGTTTGATTTTTCAGTATCTATCAGTGGTAGGTCACTGATATTTGGTATTTTCGTTTTGGGTGATTCATGACAATCATCTACATTACTTTTGTCACACAGTGTAGCAAACATATTAAGTTTTCTTATTGTCCCCCGCTGCAATGCGACGGAGGGACATGGTAATGGTCTGCGTCCGTGTGTCCGTGCGTCACGTTTTTTGTGGGCACAACTCCTCAGAAACTGCTGGTCAGAATTCATTCAAATTTTACAGGATTGTTAGTCACTATTAGTACTAGATCACATCGCATCACCATTTTGATTCATCAAATTTTGTGGGAGTTATGGGACTTTGAATATTTCTACATTGTTATGCAATGGCAAATCTTCTGGACGCAACTCCTCAGAAACAGCTGGCCAGAATTCATTCAAATTTTACAGGATTGTTAGTCATCATTAGTACTAGATCATATCGCATCGGCATTTTCGATTCGCTAATTTTGTGGCAGTTTTGGGACTTTGATTATTTCCACATTGTTATACAATGGCAAATCTTGTGGACAACTCCTCAGAAACCCCTGGTCAGAATTCATTCAAATTTTACAGGATTGTTAGTCACCATTAGTACTAGATCATATCGCATCACAATTTGATTCGTCCAACTTTGTTGGAGTTATGGGACTTTGATTATTTCCACATTGTTATACAATGGCAAATCTTTTGGACGCAACTCCTCAGAAACTGCTTAGCAATGAAGGGATATGGAGTAAATGCACATGAGACAAAGTCTCTACAAATACATGGTAAAAAACAATGGCACAACACTTTTATTGTTGTTCTTCATCTTGAAGTCACCATGAGGCCTTCAACAATGAGCTTTGCCCATACCTCATAGCAAGTTCAAGACGGCCCCTAGCACCCGTTTGAGCGGAATTCATTGCTAGATATCGAGCAACGCTACATCCATGTTTATTCTGGCCATTGATGCGGGATTGTCAACAAACATTAAGGAAACTGGCAAAGTTTTCTCACAATCACTGTCATCCATTGCCCAACAAAAGCACCAGTGTCCCCAGCTGTTGGACAAATACAACATATAGACAAACACAGGGCACTCATCAAGTCGATTGTGAGAAAACTTGGCATTATAAGTTAGCGAGATGTGGGCATATATAAACAGGTGGCCAGGTCACATTTTGAAATTACAAAAATAGAATGCCAAAATTTTGAAAGTGTGATGAGAAATTCTCTCAAGCACAAGTTCACCATACCTAAAATGTATATAGAGCATACATCTCTCTCACGGGGAATCTTTTTACAGACTCCACACTGCAGGAGAGACAAACCCCTGTCTAAAATAAGCAATGAAGGGATATGGAGTAAATGCACATGAGACAAAGTCTCTACAAATACATGGTAAAAAGCAATGGGACAACGCTTTTATTGTTATTCTCCATCTTGAAGTCACCATGAGGCCTTCAACAATGAGCTTTGCCCAAACCTCATAGCAAGTTCAAGATGACCCCTAGCACCGGTTTGCTAGTCTGAATTCATTCTAATTTTACAGGATTGTTAGTCACCATATGTACAAGATCATATCACATCGCCATTTTGATTNGTCAAATTTTACAGGAGTTATGGGACTTTATCGACTTAATGCATGCTACAGCTTAGGAACACTTTGTGGGCGCAACTCCTCAGAAACCACTGAACGGATTATGCTGAAATTTTGTTTGAACATTTGCCATCATATGTACTTGAAATTTCTGTGTAGAAACATAATTGTATTATTGTTCAAAATGTAAGATGAAATTTGGGTGTCATCGTGCATTTAAGTGCAAAAACTGAAATTGAAAATTTCAGGATTTTACATAAAAATGATAAGGAACATATCAGAGGATAGCTTGAAAAATCTATTATAGATTTTGTTTATACTTTGCATGTGTTTTTAAATCATAATAACGCTTACATATACAAAATAAAAATTAGGGGTCTTTGTTGAAATAAGAGAGATATATTACAACATATTAATTTCTCTAGTGATATCGATGTTAAATTCTTTTGTCAAATTATCTCCCTTGCATAATTTCTGTGTTCTGTAAATCCAGCAACAGATTTAAAGCTCATGTGTTTTAGTTCACGTTTTTGTAATGAAAATCTTGTAAAAGTGATAAGGAATAACAATTTTAAATACTTTGGAACTTTCTTTACATTTTAGATAATTATTTTGTTAAATTTAATATTAAATGAAACCTAAATGAACAAGTATCAGACAAAAATGGCGGAATAATACCACTGAGACACCTTAACTTAGATTGTTTTATTACAGCTTGTCCACTGAATATTTCGTCAATAGATCTATCAACACCAGTAGACATTCCATGCCATATATCATCAGTTTGTACTGGAATACAGTGTTGTGTATACGCAGAAAGGTTAAAGATGAATTTTTCCACTGTAATAATGATTGATCCATGTAGTTTTATAGTGACAGTAGGCATAGAGAATTTGGAGTTTAATATATCCTTAACAGATTTCAAATTTGGTGAGTTAGATAGATAGCTTTATTCAGGTCAATCATCAACATACAACATACAATTTGCATTCATACATTAAAAACATATATACATCATTATACATACTATGATATAATTTGCATTTAAAACTTGCCATGAATGAATCTAGGCTAATGTTAAAATTCAATATTTAGCCATAAAAATTATAAAAAGTAGGTTGACATATAACCTAGGATAGCCCACTAAAGCTTTGCAGCTTATTTCCAGTAGGGTCCTGTATGTTTACCCAAATTAAATGTATTTAGGGCTAAAAATAAAAAAACAACAATCAGTCAGACACAAAACTTAGGCAGCCTTTTACTATATAAATATAAACTTTTAATTATATTGTGAATTCACTTTTAAAATTTTGTTTCATTTTTTCAAAAAGTAACTCTTTTACTCCAGTTTTAAAACTATTAATATTTTTGATTTTTTTTAACTCCAAAGAGATACTATTCCAGTCTTTTATAGCACAATAATAGAAAGTATTGGAAGACTGACAATTAACAGATGGAATATAAAAATTCAGTTCACTAGATCTTGTGTTATAAGTATGAACATCATTCATTTTTACAAAATTGTGTTTCATATACCTAGGTCCTTTGTTGTAAAAAATTCTGTGTGCATGATTTAATCGCATTTGTTGTACTCTATAAGAAAACCAGTATTAGAAAAAATGGGAAAATCAATTTTCTTTCTTTGGTCAAAACCATTAATGAATCTTTTTATTTTATTTTACATAACCTGAAGCTCTTTCTTAAGAGTTTTATAAACACCGCTGTACCATGACGAGCACGCATAGTCAAAATGGCATTGTATACGGGCCATACTTTCTTGCATTCTTTGACAGACATTTTGCATTTCTATAAAGAAAGTTTTAATTTATTTGAATTGATCACCAATCATCAATCTATTCCAATTCATAAAATTTTGATACCTGAGAAATTCAATTCTAAAGGATACTTTGAAGCCCAATGTTCGAAAGGAAATAACTTAACAAAAAAGTAAAAAGAAAGAGGTTAAACAGATTTTCACCTAATCATTCGCATTGTATGTTAGGACCTCTGTACTAACTAGAAAATAGCCGATACGTCATTTGTTCATTGCCCATTAATATTTTGTATTTTTATCATCTCCATTGAAACTACCTGAACTAATTTGAACAAACTTTAACTGAATGGTATATAGAAGATCCTTTATTCAAGAACTTTATTTTTCCAATCTGTCAACTAACATGATCACTTCCTCAGAACATTATTGATATTTGACCCTATGGCAAAGAATATTTTGATCTTCTCCTGAAACCTTGAATCTTTATTTTCTTGTTAGGTATCTAATGACCTCATTGAACCAAACTTGGCCTGTCTCATTACCAGAGTATGAAAATTCAAAATTGTATCTGAGGAGTCAGAGGACCAAAACATCATGGTCATTGTTACTAAAAATAGCACATGATGGTAAATTGATGATTTTGGCAAAATAACTCAAAAAAGGTCACCGATATAAAAAATTTGACAGGGTAAAGGTGATCAGCATGACAAGACCTACTTTTTGTACAATTTTGAAGGAAATCAAATAACCTATTTTGTAGTTATTGCTTCTTTTGCATAAAATTTTCAAAATGTTAATTTTTTATTTATTATTATTTTTTTTTAATAAAAACTACAACAGGTAGAGGTCAAATTTAAATTGCAAATATGTTTAGCATATCTAGAACTACTCGTGTTGAAATTTAGAAGAAAATCCAAATACCCATATTTGAGTAACTATCCTTTATTTGTCAAATTAGCATATCAAGTTCTACCCCACATGAAATTTTGTAGAAAATCTAAATACCTGATTGGAGTTCTTTATTGGTCAAATTTTTGTGATTTTATTCATATTGCATTATATTTCAAAACTATTTGAGATACAGAGGTTAAGTTTTAAATGCATTGATATTCAGCATGTCAAGGACATTTTTTCTTCATGATGACTACCAATGGGGGAACATAGTTTAACATTGGACCCTGTGGGGAAATCATTCAAAGATCTTCTCTGAAGCCCAGAGGTTTTGAAATTCGTCTGACCTGCCGGACATTTGGACAGAAAATGACAAGGTCCACCAAAAACATTGGGAATACCGGTCCTGATTTCCGACAGAACGAACATTGGAAATGATCCCCTTTTTAGCTCACCTGGCTATGCCAGGGTGAGTTTTTGCCATCACTTGGCGTCCGTCGTCCGTCCGTTGTCCGTCCATCCAGCGTAAACTTTTTCATTCAAAGAATTTCTCCTCTGAAACCACTGGGCCAATCGGAACCAAATTTGGTCACAATAGTCCTTGGGTGGTCCCCTTTTAAAAAGGTATCCGGCAGGTCCGTACCTAATCCAAGATGGCCGCCAGCGGGGAACATAGTTTTAACATTGGACCCTATGGGTGAACACATTCAAAGATCTTCTTCTCAGAAACTACCAGTCCAATTATAACCAAACTTAGTCACAATGGTCCTTAGATGGTCCCTTCAGAAAAAGATATCCGGCAGGTCCGTACCTAATCCAAGATAACCAATAGCGGGGAACATAGTTTTAACATTGCACCCTATGGAAAAGACATTCAAAGATCTTCTTCTCAGAAACTACCAGTCCAATTATAACCAAACTTAGTCACAATGGTCCTTAGATGGTCCCTTCCAAAAAAGGTATCCGGCAGGTCTGTACCTCATCCAAGATGGCCGCCAGCGGGAACATAGTTTTAACATTGGACCCTATGGATTATACATTCAAAGATTTTCTTCTCAGAAACTACTAGTCCAGTTAGAACCGATCTAAGCCACAATGGTCCTTAGGTGGTCCCATCCAAAAAATGTATCTGGTAGGTCCGTACCTCATCCAAGATGGCCCCCATCTGGAACATAGTTTTTACATTGGCCCTATTGATTTTAAGGGGAACCTCTGCCCAAATTTTTGAATTTTTATTTGAAAAGTGGTCTGCATGTTTTAATTTCAGCACTATGTATTACTTTAATTATAAGGGGAACCCCTGCCCAAATTTTTTTTGAATGGTGTTCTGTTATGGGTTGTAATGGATGGTGGATCTTTCGGTTGCCATGGAAACCAAACAAGAATACTGTAATTTTAGGAAAAAAAAGTATTCTTCTAAATGTTATTTTTCGTTTTTCCTATTGGAAATGCCTTTTATCTATGGCAGCCATGGTCAAGGTGAGCGATGCAGGCTCTTGGGAGCCTCTTGTTAAACATTGTCATGAATTCTTTCATTTTATTCAAAGAAAAACATTTTTAGATTGCATCGAATCCTATCACCACTGATGTTTTGTGTAAGTATTCACTTAAGAATTTCCAAAAATCAAGTAAAATCGGTCTCCGTCAACTGTCAACAAAGGATCCTGGGATCCTGGCCCAAGCTAGCTACCGCGCAAGGTGCAGTGACAGCAAACGGGCCAGGATCCCAGGCTATCAACAAAGTTGCAAATGGCGATTTCCGAACTTCCAGTTTTATAAATTACGGAACCGGATACGGGAAACACTTTCTGGATTTTATAAACTATTCCGTTTTGCAGAAACCATTAAAAATATTAACTGCACATTTTTAGGGCAAGTGCAGTTGGAAGGTGGCAGCAATAATATTGTACCATGATTGGTTCTCAATAACTTGTGTATATAAAATGTCTATTTGTCAGTATAATATTTAGAAATGGTGTTATCATGTACTTAATTTTTAAAGTAGTTTCCAAAATATAAAATTTGGCAAAATAACATAAATTCTAATAAATAAATGAAGTGGATGACAGTGACATCAACAATAATTCTTAGGATGCATCAATCACTGTCTTAAATTCATCTCTTGTCAAGGAAAATTTCCAAGTATATCTGCACTCTAATACTCAGTGTCTTTAATCAGTGTATCGTATGCTGGTAAATATAATTTGTAGTTAGCTCCAAAATCAACATATTTCAAATAGGAGTAATCAATTTACTAGTGAATAATGCGAGTCAAAAAAGGGGGGGGGGGAATGGAAGTAATACAGTGAATTACATATACTAGTAATATAGCAGAAAGACAGATAAAATACAATATATATTGTTAAATATATTGTTAATCAAGGCAATCCTAAAGGGACACAAAATCTGAAATTTAAAACAAAATTTATATGAAATTTAGTTGAATTGATTTGAATTATACAGAGTACGCAAATTAAAACTTAACACATACTGCAGAAGACAAAATTTCTGTTTTTTATTTGTTTGAAATTAAATGTAGGTCTGGCAAATATTCATAGGGTCCAGCAAAAATTTTGTGAGTGCTGGACCTATGTCCAGCAAAATGAATACCAAATTCAATATGTCTGGTCAAGCCTACAAACCTATTGAAACCAAACTTAGCCTCAATAGTCCTTTTCTGGTATTAAACTTTTAAAAATGTGTCCAGCAAGTCTGTACCTTGTCCAAGATGGCAACCAGTGGGGAACCTAGTTTAACATTGAACCCTATCATAACTTATACAAAGATCTTTTTTCTTTTAAACTTCTTGGCTAGTTTGAAATTCTCCTCTAAAGTACCTTTTAAAACAAATGTGTTCAGAATGTCTGTGCCTCATCCAAGATTGCCACCAATAAGAACTTAGTTTGACATTAAACTGCATGGCAAAACACATTCAGCGATCTCCTCTGAACTACTTTTCTAGTAGAACTAGGGTAGAACTTCTTCACAATCCTTTTTTGGCCGAATTAGAAAAATGTATCCAGTAAAATAAACATCAGATGGCTGCCATCGGGGAACATTGTTCAACATAAGACCCTGTCAGAAATTCATTTAAAGATCTTCTCGTCTGAAACATCTTGAACAATTTTAACCAAATTAAGTCACAATAGTCCTTGTGTGGTCCCCTTAAAAGGTAGTGATTTTTAGCTCACCAGATCCAAAGGGTCAGTGTGAGCTTTTGCCATCACTTTGCTTCTGTCGTCCCCCGTTCGTAAATTTTTTACATTTTGACTATCTCCTCAGAACAACTGGACCAATCTGAACCAAAGGAATGATGTATGACAGGTCCTGTACTTAGTTTGCCAAAATTTTTCCAATCCGCCAAAAACATGGCTGTCAGCACTGAACTTAGGTTTAACATTGGACCCTATGGGAAAAAGCAACTGAAGCAAATTGAACCAAACTTTACAGGAAAGATGTATGGAAGGTCCTTTATGTAGATTGCTGCAACTTTTCCAATCTGCTAAAAAAACATGGCCGCCAAAGCAGAACATAGTTTAACATGGGATCCTATGTGAAAAGCATATATTTGCTATCTCCTCTGAAGCTACCTAAGCAAATTTTACCAAACTTTACAGGAATGATGTATGGAAGGTTCTTTATGTAGATTGCTGAAATTTTCCCCATCTGCTAAATAACATTGCCGCCATCGCCGAACATAGTTTAACATTGCACCCTATGGGAAAAGCATATACAGTTTGTATTTGCCATCTCCTCTGAAGCTACTGAAGCAAACTGAACCAACCTTTGTAGGAATGATGTATAGAAGGTTCACATAGATTGCCGAAAATTTTCTGATCCAATAAAAAACATGGCCGCCAGCACGGAAAATAGTTTAACATTGGACCCTATAGGAAAATCATGTTTTCATCTTCTTCCTCTGATACCACTGAAGCAAATTCAACCAAACTTTACAGGAATGATGTACGGAAGGTACTTTACAAAAAATGCTTATTTCATTTCGATTTAAAAAAAAAACAAACGTGGAATCCATTGCAAAACATAGTTTAACATTGGAGCACAGTATGAGATAACTATCCTTTTCATCATCTTCTCTGAAACTAATCAAGCAGATTTAACTAAATGTATAGCAGGTACTTTGCAAAAATTATTCATTTCAATAGGACCAGACAAAAAACACAGCTGCTAATGGAGAACATAGCTAAATATTAGACCCCATTGGTAAAAAACATCTGTATTGGTCATGCATGTCATAGAAGCATTTTGTCAGGCACAGTCTCTGAGCCTCTAGTTATGTAGTAACCTCTGCCAAGATAGTCACAAACAGGGAATATAGTTTAACATAGAACCCTATGGGGGGGTCTCGATGGGGGGTACCTTTCCTGAAATCCTGGCAATTTTTTCTACACTTTCCCGTTTCACAGGCGGGAAAATATTTTACAAAGACTCTTAAAAAGAGGCCGCCTTTTCCCGTTTCACGGGCTCAATTTTCGTTAGTTCCCGCTTCACGCTGGATATCCTTTCCCGTTTTCACGTGCATTTTTTCCCACCATCCCGTTTCCCACTTGCTTAAAAAGGTCAATCCCACTTCCCGCATGTACCCCATCGAGACCCACTATGGGAAATGCATTGCATTAAGATATCTTCTGACACATTGGGTCATATTACCTAAGAGGTCTGTTAACTTTCTAGAAAAATAACACCCTCTAACATTAAGGTTATTTGGATTGTTTATGTCGACCATGGACCAGGTGAGCTATACAGGCTCTTGACAGCCTATAGTCGTTCTAGTAATACAAAAGTATTATTTTTTTCAGGTGAAGTTCAACACTTCTCCTTGGCAGGAATAGTACATATGAAGTAAGTAGAATGTTTATTATGGTCAATCATTTAGGACTAAAAACTAATATGTTTATTCAAATATAGTGTTAGCCACACAACTTAAAACATTTCATTTCCATATAAATTTTTCTTAAGAGTTCCTGTCTACATGAAGAAAAATAGTATATGAATAATTTAGAGGGAGTATTAGTAGAAACACAATACTTGACTAAAGTTAAATGTATAAGGAAGACATGAAGTTTAAATATGAAATATTGTCTCTTAAATTTTTGTTATGATTATGACCATTCATAGTGGGTTAATTGAGATTGTAGAACAACAGAAGCAATGTTGTCAATCCAGTGCAGGGATCTGGAAATGCAACTGTTTTATCAGTCATGACCGAAATTTTCAACTTTTGACCAAATTGAATTTCAATTAACTTTTCAGACATTCAAAAAAATTTAATGTAAAAAAATTGTACAAGACTCTGCATATAGAAACTACTGGGCCATTTGGAACCAAACTTGGCCACAATTGTCTTTGGGTGGTCCCTTACAAAAAAGCTGTTTTTCAGGCCCGGGCGATATCCAAGATGTCCAACAGCGGGGAACATAGTTTTAACATTGGACCCTAAGGGAAAACTTATTCAAAGATCTTCTCCTCTGAAACTATTAAGCCAATTGGCACCAAACTTGGCCAAAATAGTCCTTTAGTGGTCCCTTACAAAAAATCTGTTTTTCAGGTCTGTTCGATATCCAAGATGATAGCCAGCAGCCAGCAGGGAACATAGTTTTAACATTGGACCCTATGGGAAAACACATTCAAAGATTTTCTTCTCTGAAACTACTAAGCCATTTGGCACCAAACTTGGCCACAATAGTCCTTTGGTAGTTCCTTACAAAAAGGCTGTTTTTCAGGTCTGCGCGATATCCAAGATGGCCGCTAGCGGGGAACATAGTTTTAGCATTGGACCCTATGGAAAAATACATTCAAAGATCTTCTTCTCTGAAACTACTGAGCCTATTGGCACTAAACTTGGCCACAATAGTCCTTTGGTGGTTCCTTACAAAAAAGCTGTTTTTCGTCCGTCCGTCACACTTTCTTGTAAGCGCTCTCATGCATACAAATTATAACAGATTTTCATGAAATTTATACCAAATGTGTATATTACTACTACCTTGATCAAGATTGAGAATACTTTTTGACGGAGTTATGGGACTTTGACCGAAATCATGACTCCGTTTTATCCAAAAATTGACTTTGTAAGTGCTCTCATGCCTACAAATTTTGACAGATTTTCATGAAATTTATACCAAATGTTTATACTATAAATACCTTGGTTAAGTTCGAAAATCAGCTTTGGTGGATAGTTTTTGACAGAGTTATGGGAACGACACGGTTTTAGCCAAAAATTAACCTTGTAAGCGCTCTCATGGCTACAAATTTTCACGGATTCTCATGAAATTTATACCAAATGTTTATTATATTAATACCTTGGTTAAGAAAAAAAAAATCAGCCTTGGTCAATATTTTTTGACGGAGTTATGGGACTTTGATGAAAATAACAACACTGTTTTAGCCAAAATTTGACCTTGTAAGCACTCTCATGGCTACAAATTTTAACGGATTTTCATGAAATTTATATCAAATGTTTATATCACTAATACCTTGGTCGATTTTGAAGATCAGTTTCGGTTGATACTTTTTGACGGAGTTATTGGACTTTGACCAAAATAACAACACCGTTTTAGCCAAAAATTGACCTTGTAAGCGCTCTCATGCCTACAAATTTTGACGGATTCACATGAAATTTATAGCAAATGTTTATACCACTAATACCTTGGTCAAGTTCGAAAATCAGCCTCGGTTGATATTTTTGGCTTGCCTGGACGAATGTCCAGAGAGCTATTGTCATACCGTCGGCGTCGGCGTCAGCAAAACTTTAACCTGGCTTGTGGAATAGAAACCTGAAGAGCTAGGATGTTGATATTTGGTATGTGACTTCCTTGTGATGAGAGCTTTCTTCTGGTACCATATTTGTAGACATTTTGACCTTGACCTTGCCCTGAGGGCAATTTTTAAAAAACTTTAACCTTGCCTCTAGAAGGTAGGCTTTAAGTAGTAGGGTGTTTATATTTGGTATGTAACTTCCTTATGATGAGAGGTTTCTAGTGGTACCATATTTGTAGACATTTTGACCTTGACCTTATCTTGAGGGCAATTTTTGAAAAACTTCAACCTTGCCTCTAGAAGGTAGGCTTTTAGTGGTAGGGTGTTTATATTTGGTATGTAACTTCCTTATGATGAGAGCTTTCTAGTGCTACCATATTTGTAGACATTTTGACCTTGACCTTGCCCTAAGGGCAATTTTTGAAAAATGTTGACCTTGCCTCTAGAAGGTAGGCTTTTGGTGTTAGGGTGTTTATATTTGGTATGTGACTTCCTTGTGATGAGAGCTTTCTTCTGGTACCATATTTGTAGACATTTTGACCTTGACCTTGCCCTAAGGGCAATTTTTGAAAAACTTCATCCTTGCCTCTGGAAGGTAGGCTTTTAGTGGTAGGGTGTTCATATTTGGTATGTAACTTCCTTATGATGAGAGCTTTCTAGTGGTACCATATTTGTAGACATTTTGACCTTGACCTTGCCCTAAGGGCAATTTTTGAAAAACGTTGACCTTGCCTCTAGAAGGTAGGCTTTTGGTGTTAGGGTGTTTATATTTGGTATGTAACTTCCTTATGATGGGAGCTTTCTAGTGGTACCATATTTGTAGACATTTTGACCTTCACCTTCCCCTGGGGACAATTTTTTTAAAAACTTTAACCTTGCTTCTAGAAGTTGGGCTTTTAGTGGTAGGGTGTTCATATTTGATATGTCACTTCCTTATGATGAGAGCTTTCTTCCGGTACCATATTTGAAGACATTTTGACCTTGACCTTGCCCTGAGGGCAATTTTTTTTAAACTTTAATTTTGCTTCTAGAATTAAGTTTGTTAGTGGTAGGGTGTTCATATTTGGTATGTGACGTTCTTTTGATGAGAGCTTTCTGATGGTATCGTAGTTGTAGGCATTTTGACCTTGACGTTGCCCTTAGGGCATTTTTAAAAAAAAACTTTAACTTGCTACTAGAATTAAGTTGTTTAGTGATAGGGTGTTTATATTTGATATGTGACTTTCTTGTGAAGAGAGCTTTCTATTACTTTCAAATTTATTGTGCATTGATGTTACTGGAATCCCCGGCGAGCTATGTTGTCCTCTGACAACTCTTGTTTGACAGAGTTATGGGACTTTGTCGAAAATAATGACTCTTTTTTATCTAAAAATTTACCTTGTAAGTGCTCTCATGGCAACAAATTTTGACAGATTTTCATGAAAATTATACCAAATGTTTTAAATTCCACTAATAGGAGCTTCCGCGAATCCACTTAGTGATGTCACAAAATCTAATTTACATATGCAAATTAGCATTTTTGGTTGGCAAAGCTGACGAATTACCACGATATAGCATTGGAATAGAATTTTTGATCTTTGATAACTTTTTTATTATATGCACGATTTTGGATCTGTAAAATGCATGTTAAAACTTGAGATTTTCATATTTTTTCTACCAATTTACTTTTTAAACAAAATTAGCAAATATTTTTCCATGTTCATTTCAAAATTGTGAATTTTGTGAAAATATATATGGTTTAGAAATACACTAATCCTAAACACATTGAAACTGAAACAAATGTTAATTTTTACATCCTGTAAAAGTGTAAACATTCCGTAATTAAGATCAAAAGGAATTATAAATTTATATCAAATAACAATTTCTTACTTGTTAATTGAAAATGACAATTTTATGACCCTAATCATTGACAACGATTTCTTGCCAACCAAGGTAAATTTTTCAGGTTTGTGACGTCACGGCGAAAGCTCCTATACCTTGGTCAAGTTGGAACATCTGCCGTGGTAGATCCTTTTTGTATCCCCACATATTTAATTTTGGAACTGCCCTGAATGTTTAAAAATATTTCAATTTCATATACAGTATAGTAGTATATTGCATGAGCAGCGGGGGACCCAGGAATTCTATTCTTGTAACATTGGAACCTATGGGAAAACTCATTCAAAGATCTTCTCCTCTGAAACTACTGAGCCAATGGAATCAAACTTGGTCAAAATAGTTTTTATGTGGACCTCTGAAAAGAAAAAAAAAATTTTCTCAGGTTCCCACTTTATCCAAGATGGCTGCCTACAGGGATCATATTTTAACATTGGACCCATGGGGAACACTAACAGACATCTTTTCCCCTTAAACTAATTGGGCATATTGGAACTATAGTTTTTATTATTTACATGTATATGGGCTTTAACATAAAATGTCTATGTTAATCAAGGACTAAGTGAGCGATACAGGCTCTTGAGAGCCTCTTGTTAAATTTTTTCAAAATTATACCCCCACTCGCTAGAGAGGGGGGTATACTGGATTCACCTTGTCCGTCCGTTCGTCCGAAAAAAAATTTCGGCGCATTTTTCTCAGCTTCTAAAAGAGGGATTGATTTCAAAATTGGTTTGCAGCCTCTATATGCTTAGTTGTAAGGAACGTCCTATTTTGAGTCCTGTCGGATGTGTACTTCCTGTTTGACGAAATGTGGACTTAGTTACAAAATGTAGTGAAAACATGAATTTTTCGTCGCATTTTTCTCAGCTTCTACAAGAGTGATTGATTTCAAAATGGGTATGCAGCCTCTATATGCTTAGTTATAAGGAAAGTCCTATTTGGAGTACTGTCGGATGTGTACTTCCTGTTTGACGAAATGTGGACTTAGTTACTAAATGTAGTGAAAACATGAATTTTTCGTCGCATTTTTCTCAGCTTCTACAAGAGTGATTGATTTCAAAATTGATATGCAGCCTCTATATGGTTAGTTGTAAGGAACGTCCTATTTTGAGTCCTGTCGGATGTGTACTTCCTGTTTGACGAAATGTGGACTTTGTTGCAAAATGTTGTGAAAACATGAATTTTTGTCCCCCGCCTTTTGCGAAAGCGGGGGACTATAGAATTTGCCTTTCAGTCATTCCGTCATTCAGATGTCGTTTCCGGATGATAACTTGAGTATCCCTTGCCGGATTGAA
>MJUU01046153.1:0-35081 GCA_002080025.1 Modiolus philippinarum | reverse complement strand
GATTTTTCTACACTTTATACAACCCTTCCACATAATTTGATCAAATCAAAATTGGGTGAACTTATTAAATGGTCTTTTAAATTTTCGGGTCTTCAGTTTATTTGCTGCAACAAAAAGCAAGGATTCTTCTCCAATATCTCTAACAACAATTATTGCTCCTGGACATGTGATGTTATGATAAAGGCACTGAATCTCTTGCTAGACAACATTTATGTTCGTTTCGGCACTATTGTTTATCATCAGGTCATTGGAATCCCCATGGGTACTAACTGTGCACCTCTAATTGCAAATCTTTTTCTGTTCTGTTACGAACGGGATTTTATGAAAAAACTACAAAATGGAACAGTACCAAGTAGTGATAAACTTATTTCTATTTTCAATGATAATAGCAGGTACATTGACGATATCCTTACCATTGACAATCCCCAGTTTTTAGCTGATGTTGACACCATTTACCCACAACAACAGAAACTTAATAAGGTAAACAATGATTCTAAATACTGCCCTTTTCTGGATCTAAGTATCATCATTGACTCTGGTAAAATAAAAACTAAAGTTTATGATAAAAGGGATGATTTTGATTTTACTATTGCTTATGTACCCTTTCTTGATTGCGACGTTCCCCCTAGCTCCATCCTACGGGATGTATATATCTCAACTTGAACGATTCGCTCGCATTTGTTCTACCCTTGATATTTTTAATGAGCGTAACCTTACTCTCACATCCAAACTTTTACAACAAGGTTACTGATTTCATATTAAATTATTAAATACTTTTAAGAAATTTTACAATAGATATGAACATTTGATATCTAGATATGACGTGACTCGAAAACAGCTGATTACAAAGGGGATTTCTCATCCTCGATTTTATGGAAATGTTGTTAAAAATGTCAAAAACTGATAAATAATCCAGAAAAACTGGGACGTAACTTACATTCTTTGCGTAATAGTGGATATGGACGAGATATTCTGAACAAATCCGTTAGATTGGCTTTGGGTTTCAGTGACCTGAAGACTTTACATATATACTGGCCTCTCACTGATACTGCCGATATCTACTGAAATACATGAAGACTCTTTACCAAACCCTTCGGGGAGTTTTTAGTTTGATTTTTCTTCCGTAGTCCGACAGTGTTCAAACTTTGTGCTTGTCTTCTATTGGTCATTTTGTCGGGCAACGGATGACAGCAATTGTGAGAATACTTTGCCTGTTGATTTTATAGAAAAAAGAAGGGAAACGGGGAATGTGTCAAAGAGACAACGACCCAAAGGGGAGTAATAACAACTCAAAGCCACCATAAGATCTTCAATGAACGGTGAGAAAACCCCATGTTTATGTTTGTTTACGATCATGCAACCATGACATAATAAACATGAATGTAGCGTTGCTCGTCATCCAGCAATGAATTCCGCTCAAACCGGTGCTAGGGGCCATCTTGAACTATGGGGTATGAGCATAGGTCATTGTTGAAGGCCTCATCGTGACTTCAAGATGAAGAACAACAACAAAGGGTTGTTCCATTGCTTGTTTTCCAACGTATTTGTGGAGATTTTGTCTCATTTGCTTTTACTCCATATCCCTTTCATTGCTTATTTTAGACTAGAGTTTGTCTCTCCTGCAGTGTGTAGTCCTTAAAAAGATTCCCCGTGCGAGAGATGTATGCTCTATATATATTTCGGTTATGATGTACTCGTTCCTTAGAGAATTCCTCATATGGATGCTCTATCATAATTTGAAATTTTTGCATTTTATTATTTTTTTGTGTTTTCAAAATTATTATTCTGACCACCTGATTATTATGCCCACATCTCATAGTTTTATTATGCCAAGTTTTCTTACTTTTGACTCGATGAGTGCCCTGTGGTTGTTTAAACGTTGTGCTTGTTTTCTATTACTGTTTTTGTCGGGCAAAGGATAACAGTAATTGTTAAAATACTTTGCCAGTTGATTTTATATCCATTGCCGATCCCGCAGCCATGACATAATAAACTGGTGCTAGGGGCCGTCTCTTGAACTTAGTGCGAGGTATGAGTTTAGCGCGTTGTTGAAGGCCTCATGGTGACTTCAAGATCAAGGACAACAATAAAAGCGTTGTCCTGTTGTCCTATTGCTTGTTTTTTCCACGTTTTTGTGGAGATTTTGTCTCATTTGCTTTTACTCCATATCCCTTCATTGCTTATTTTAATCAATGTTTTTTATGCCAGGAACTATATTAATGATTGATTATAAATAAATTTGTAATTGTTTCCAAAAATTACTGTTTTGATATCACTCATGTGACACTTACTGTTCATAGAGGGTCCTTGAAACATCCCTAATAGGGTTTTGTTGACAGCGTGATTCGCGATGTATACCCCTGAAAGTAGTCGTGATAAGTGATTTCACAGATTTCAATACGTGAAAGCCAAAAACTGCAATTAAACTAAAAAAATATTGGAAAACAAAATGGACAGTGCATTCATGATATTAGGTTTAGAAGGAGTAGTGAATACCAGGTGGTCACGAGACGGGTTTTTAATTTTTTGTCGGGCAATGGATGACCGCAATTGTAAAAGCACTTTGCCAATGAATTTTATGTGTTTTGACAAACCCATATCTTTAACTTACTGTTGTTGAAGGGTTCGTGGTGAATTCAGGCTGAAGAACAACAATTATTGTGTTGTTCCATTGCTTGGTTTAATAATCTATTTTGTAGAAACTTTGTCTGGTGTGTATTTACTCAATATTCTTTCATTGTTAATTGCATTGAACAAGCGGGGTATAAAAAAGCCCAGAAATATCGGTATAGAAAAGGTAAGTAACATCCATCCAATCAAAGAGGTATGTCTTTTGAATCTTTTGTCAAGACTGATTGTTGTTCTGAATAACAATGAAGAGATTGTTATTTTATCAGAGAAAATCTATTTTAAATACATATTTTTTAATCTGTTATACAAAATCCAGTCCCATGTATAAAACATATAATATAATGGGTACTTGTTTTAATCAAAGATCATGTTTATCCCAGACTGTGATGTCTTTCATTGATTCAAATTCAGGTTTTAAGAACTCTCCAAAAATACAGGCTCTAACAATGCCTTCTGAAGCAGCATAAGGATCAATATCAGATGACGGTCTCCGGTCTTCAAAATATCCACAGCCTCTCGCATCCACCAATGGAGGGATCCTTATTGTCGTAAGTTCCTTGTTAGCTACTTCTGCAGTGAAGTCACCCAAGCGTGGATGCCAATGCCCAGAAACGTTAAATAGTCTTTTCTTGTTTTCCTCTTTTGGCGTTGGGTCATACATTCGAAGTAAAGGCTCCTGGTTTGACTTTGATAAGATATTGATCGCATGTTTTATAAATCTGAAATAATAAATATACTGCAATAGATGTCACTGGCACAAAACATTTTTATCTTTCTTATTTTTAGTGCTTTTATTCATCTTACGAAAAGACGCTAATGAAATAATGAAAAAAGTATGTTGTAATTTTTTTATCAAAATACTATACGTTGCTATCACCTAAAAGTTAATATCTTATATATATTAAACAACCTATTCTTTTTGTGGAGTGTATAATGCTTTGGTGTCTTTTCGGGTTTTCTTGCTTTGGCATCTATTTAGTTTTGTTTTGCTTTGGCGTCTATTCAGTGTATTCTTGCTTTTGTTTCTACTAAGTTTTATCTTGTTTGGTGTCTATTCAGTTTTGTTTTACTTTTGTGTCTATTCAGTTTTGTTTTACTTTTGTGTCTATTCAGTTTATAGAGGATATTCTTCATGATTCCGTTAAATTTGTTTTGGGATCCAATGACCTGAAGATTTTACAGGTACACTGGCCTCTCACTGATACTTCTGATGTCTACTGACGATGATTCTTTTGAAGTTTTGAATTAGATTTTTCTTCCGAACTGCGACAGTGTTTTAGCAGCAGACTAGGCTCATCGGCAGTTTAGCGACGAAAACTCCTTGGCCCATCTTTCTGAATTAAGTATTGTCTTATTCTTTCCTTCTCACGATTGTGGTCTTGAATTTAGTAGTCTACCTGTATTGGGTTTTATTTATTTATTATGCTATAGGGAAACGGGATACAGGAAGAGGTTTAACCCTACTGCTAGCTCTTGCTAGTGCCGGCACCGAATCCGGCTACCCCAATTTACTATCTCTATCTATGTCTGCCTTTTGTCATTTATCTTTTTCGTGTTTTTTTGTGCAGTTTCAAGATAGATTGTGACATTTAATTGTAATTTTCAGCCATTTGAAGTGCTTCTTGTTATCTTTTCTATATTTTTTGTTGGCGTTTAATCATTTTGCTTTAGTGTCTTTATTTGTTTTGCTATGGTTTCTTTTTATTCTTCATTTGCTTTGGTGTCTTTAAGGTTTTTTCTTGCTTTGGTGTTTATTCGATTTTGTCTTGCTTTGGTATCTATTCGGTTTTGTCTTGCTTTGGTGTCTATTCGGTTTTGTCTTGCTTTGGTATCTATTCGGTTTTGTCTTACTTTGGTGTCTATTCAGTTTTGTCTTATTTTGATGTTTTTCGGTTTTATCTTGATTTGGTGTATATTCAGTTTTGTCTTGCTTTGTGTCTATTCAGTTTTGTCTTGTTTTGATGTCTATTCGGTTTTGTCTTGCTTTGGTATCTATTCGGTTTGTCTTGCTTTGGTGTATATTCAGTTTTGTCTTGCTTTGGTGTCTATTCAGCTTTGTCATGTTTTGGCGTCTATTCAGTTTGTCTTGCTTTGGTGTCTGTTATGTTTTGTCTTACTTTGGTGACTATTCGGTTTGTCTTGTTTTAGTGTCTATTCCGATTTGTAATGTTTGGTGTAAATTCAGTGTTGTCTTGCGTTGGTGTCTATTCGGTTTTGTCTGACTTTGGTGTCTATTCGGTTTTGTCTTGCTTTGGTGTCTAAACAGTTTCATCTTTCTTTGGTGTCTAATCAATTTCGTTTTGCTTTGGTGTTGAATAATTTCATCTTGATTTAGAGTCTATTCAGTAATAAACAATGAAGGGATATGGAGTAAATACAAATGAGACAAAGTCTCTACAAATACATGGTAAACAAAACAATGGAACAACGCTTTTTTGTTGTTCTTCATCTTGAAGTCACCATGGGGCCTTCAACAATAAGCTTTGCTCATACCTTAGAGTAAATTCAAGATTATTATGTTTGTTTTGTTTAAGTGTCTTTTCTGTTTTTACTTGCTTTGGTGTCTATACAGTTTTGTCTTGTTTTAATGTCTATTCGATTTTGGTTTGCTTTGGTGTCTACTCAGCTTTGTCTTGTTTTGGTGCCTATTCGGATTTGTCTGGATTTTGTGTATATTCAGTTTTGTCGTGTATTGGTGTTTAT
This sequence comes from Modiolus philippinarum, assembly GCA_002080025.1. Taxonomy (NCBI): domain Eukaryota; kingdom Metazoa; phylum Mollusca; class Bivalvia; order Mytilida; family Modiolidae; genus Modiolus; species Modiolus philippinarum. The sequence goes on along the minus strand of MJUU01046153.1, from coordinate 29,747 downwards.
TCGATTTTTACATGCCTTTGTGTCTATTCATCTTTTTCTTTCTTTGATGATCATTACGTTTGGTCTTGTTGTAGTATTTATTCGGTTTTGTCATAGCTTTAAGTATCACATTTCCCTACAGATTAAAAAAAAGAAACAAAATGCTGGACAACGAATTGATCAACGAGTAAAAGCATATTATAGAGAAGGCAGTACAGAACCTAGATTATATCTGTTTTTCGAAAATGACAAGGAAAGACGACTTTTTTAAGCTGCTTGCATAAACGTGTGTTTAATTGATAAACTGCAGCATCACTAACACGAACACTTCATCGACAGGGATTTTAGGTAAAAACATTTGAACTTGACAATCCTAATGTTATATGGTCACCATCTCAAATTGGTTTCTGAACATATTGCGACTGCTACTTCACATTTGATTAGATCTAATGATGTTCAAATAGCGACGACGTCTGTGACAGCGTAGCAAAATGCTTTCCCAATGCCACAGTTTCCGAAAGGATGGGTTGCAATAAGGCCGTTCTCCGGCCCACCTCGATTTTTTATCTAATATGTTCTAATGTAACCTATGATATGTGTAGATTAAAATTATACAATAAAATATCAAATCGTGCAAGTGCAAGTGACGTGATCACGTGATATTACTAGGACTCTTGTTCAAAGAATAAATTTAGTATGAAAAGGATAAAGATTGGAACGCTCCCAAAACAACATTGAACATCATTTTGATATCATAATACATCGGCAAACGAATACCGAAGCAAGAACGAGGAAAGGGGAAATTCTAAAATCATAAATCCAAAATCACGGCAATTCACAGCAACACGAATTGAGACAGTATGACAAAGACAAAACAAATAAACAAAAATGAACAAGAACGATACAAAACTAAAGCACTAGCAGTGTGAATCCCTATAAAACTGAGGTATCATCAGGTGCTCCGGAAGGGTAAGCATAATCTGCTCCACGCGTGGCACCCGTCACTCTGCCAGTGAAAAGTCCGGTTTTGTCACAGTCGGTGTTAGTCAGTCCGGTAACAAACTCTGGATCTACCCAAAGATATCTGTTATCATTTGTGAAACAGAAACATTGTAATGGTCTGTCAAATCGTGGTGACGACCGTGAAACTTCTGTAGTGATAATTGCAACAGTGACTGAACATACCCTTGATGTATAAGTTTTTGAGACAGTAATTTCGCTCTGTTGACAAAATCGCTGTACAAACTACAGGCACGGCAATAGCGAATGAGTTGTGAAATGTACACGCCATATGCCGGAGAAGTGGGAATATTACTGCTCAAATACGGGAAGTTCACTATTGGAAAGTCTAAATCATCACGCTTGTCGTAAAGTTTTGTTTTCAGACGTCCAGAGTTGTCAATGTAGAGGTATAGGTCAAGGTATGATGCTGATGATGGTGAATCAGTGGCCTCTTTAATTTCGAGTTAATTTGGGTATATAAGGTGAAGGTTATCCTTAAACTGAGGATTGTTCAATGAAAGAACATCATCTATATAACGGAAACTGAAATTAAAGGATTTGGCTAGCTTATTATCTTTTTTCTGAACTAGCCCTTGTATGAACCTGGCTTCATACGAATAAAGAAACAAATCTGCTAAAAGTGGCGCACAATTAGTCCCTATAGGTATTCCTATTGTCTGCTGGAAAACTTGCCCTCCAAATTCTACAAATATGTTATCAATCAAGAATTCCAGCATTGCATAATAATGTGCATATGGTGCTTTTCTATCCATAATCCACGTGCCATAATCTAATTCTTTTATTAATCAATTTCTTTTTTGAATGGAAGTAATACAGTAAAAACAGATAACTTTTTATGAGAAAAATCTACACTGAAATTTAATTTTTCGAGGTAAATGGAGTACGTAACCTTCATATATTCTAATATTTTGTTGATATAAGTATGAATTTGTGCTTGTCCGACATTTTATATACTAATGCATATTTTCATATATACTAATATAATAAAAAAAATACTGAGAAAGTGAATATATTATGCGCTTTATTTGGTACAAATAAGAATATTTGAACTAAATATTAAGATGTTTTATTATAAATTATGTCAATTTTGCAAACACATCCTTCAACACATTTCTTCAACTGTCAGTTTGGAAAATTGAAAGGATATGGAGTGAATGGAGCATGGTTTGATAATGAGCCCCCGATGTACTATGCCTCCTGCACACATACCAGCTGCAAAGATCTTTAGAAAGGCATTTAACTGATCAGAACTCTTAATTTTTTTCTGTTCTCAAAGAAGAAGCCACTCATTTCAGTTTTATTCCAAGAAAGAATCAACTTTGAAGAATTATGGAATCCCTTGCCTAACACAAGTACATACGTATCGCAAAACAAAGTTTTGGATTTTGCTTCAATCAATTCAAAAATATTTCCGGGTATGGAAGATCGTTATTTTTTCAATGTAAAAGCTTTCCCTATAATGAAGCTTAACAAGAACAACTAAGCCATAATCAAAGGCCTTTAAAACTAAAGATACATGTAACTGTTATATTTTATCTCTGGCAGGTGATAGTTTGATTCCTTTATTAAACATCATCCTTGTCCAAGTGTCAGCTATGTAGAAGGTTATAGGCGCTCCTGTAACATATCGAAAGGGCAGCACTTTCTTTATTATAGACCAATCTGCTAAACAGTAACAAAATCGAAGATTTAACATAGAGGTGACATAGGAAATAAACAAGGTTAAAAATACAAAAAATTGGAAAAAAGGGTGATCAAATTTCTTTGGAATATTTTTTACATATGTACTGATAATTATAAAAAGCAATTAGTTATTATCTATGGCTGATTTATGTTGTTTCAAATACACAAAAACATATTTTACATCGGGAAAAGCCCAGAAGAGAAATTGAAAAAAATAATAAATAGCATCTAGTTATTAAACTAGATCGTGTTCAGCTTATTTGGCAAATCGCCAGGTTAGCAAAAAGCTCTCACAAGGTCTAAAATACTATCTATAGAAAAAAGAAGGGAAAAGGGGAATCTGTCAAAGAGACAACAACCCAAAGGGGAGTAATAACAACTCAAAGCTACCATAAGATCTTCAATGAACGGTGAGAAAACCCCACACCCAATGGAAGGTCGGAGTCGGCCCCTTAATAAAGAGTAATCAAGTTCAGCGAAATAAACATCATCCTAGACTTCTATAGACACAAAGTAAACGAACTAGAAAAAAGACAAGACACACAAAGGCTTAATAAATTTCCTGACTTAGGACAGGCGCAAACTTGCTGCGGCGGGGTTAAACTAGTTTTACTGGGCCAAAACCTCCCCCCTACAGCCAATGTGATAAATCAAAAATCTATCAAAACTACATTTACAGAAAATTGTGATGTGTAAAAGGTATAATTTGCTTATATGAATCAATAAAACTTTGAGGAACGAGGCAGATTACATAACAGAATATCAAAAATACACTGAATTTTCACTTGAGAAATCCATTTTTTTTTCAATTTTTTACATGCCTTGCAAGCGGAACCAGATTGGCACTTTGCATGCACGATTCTTATTACATAAGTAATTTCATACATAATTATTAGCTTGGTTCCGAATGCAAGGCAGGGTTTAAACTTAGGTCGAATATACCCCATTGCGATTATTTTTCCATAGGCTCAATGTTAATTGCCATGATGAGAGGTATTATAAATGAGCTTATTTCAATAGAATGAAGCAATGTTTTAAAAAAAATCACCTATGGTCAAAAACTGCAAATGCTCTAGTGTTGAAATGTATCAAAGAAATTATGCTTCTACTAAATTTATTTTTTGTCAGATCAGTTTGCCGATTTAGCACCTTAATGCAACCTATCCTTTCATGTTTATATCAAAGTTGTTTCTCACAATATATGCATTCAGATAAAATTAGAAGTTCTTCGCCATTGGTTGTTTACAGTGGAAGATGATTTATGGAAGATCGTTGCACGGAATGTAGTCTAGAATTGGTAAATGACAAATCCGAGACATTGATTTACTGTTATAATATATCAAATGACTTCATACCGAAGTTACTTTGAATTGAGGTTCTGCATATGCGCATTTCGACAACTTATGTCTATTCAGTGCAGATAAAATCTAAACATTTAGAAGTCCATCAACTCAAAGATGTTTAAAAAAACTGATAGAGAACAAATAACCAATATGATATAAATGTAAAGCTAAAATTAGCTAAGGACAGAGCTTTGCATGAGGGAGATACTCCTTAGTTTGCAACAAAATTTACAAAAACTTAGACATTGCAAGATTCCAAATAGAAGCAGCTTTCGGGTCAATTGTAAAAATAACGCAAACTGTAGCGGGAAAATTTTGAAATGAAAGTGATAATCATTAATTTCCCATTATTTGCTTGGAAATAGCTTAAATTTCCAACTTTCAGCAGAATGAAACAGATTACAATGTACAAAAATACAGTAAATTTGTGTTCTGCAGATGACAACATGTGTCTTTTCATAAATTCAAGCATTTAATTCTAAAACTTTTTACTTTATTCCTCCTTTTTCACGCATTCTACTGGTGCTGAAGTTAAGGTGTCCTCCTGATGCAAAGGCTGTTCCATGAACAGGGACTGGATGGAACGTCACTCGAACACCAAACATTTCTGCCAGGCGAAGGAGAATGTATCTTGCTACGTTCAAGTGATCTCCTATGCTTTCTTCTAGACATGGTCCAATTTGGAATTCCCACTAAAGCAGTTATTTCAGAGAAATGAGTTTTTTCAAAAGTAAGCTGTCATCATAGTTGTATCAAAGAAGTAAAAGTAGACGAGTAAAAGTATTACTATTACAAAATATATTGCAACATCACTTATATAGTTGCTTTGTAGTTTTGTTGTAGCAATTATATGCCAGTTTGCTAAATATAGACAGCAATATGCTTACACATATGTTCAATTGATCTTTTTATTGCATTAAAAAACTTAAAAAGCACTTCAGTTCCATATACATCAATAACAAATATTAAGAAAGATACTTTCTGTCAAACAAGTTAAACTATGGAGGTTTGAAGTGCCACGATATAATATGCTATAACCCCAAGATGTCTTATTCTATTTTGTTGTCAAAATGTTACACAACTACGTCAGGATTATCTTGTGTATCATTTTTATTGACAGAGGTACTTGGCAGTTTTGTTGGAAATGTTAAAAGAATTTTGTCATACAATATATTGCTCTTATGTAAGGCAACTTTTTAACTACACTATTACAGTCTTTCCTGTTTAACACTTATGTAGATATTTGGTAAGGTCTTTATAATTTACCTGTGACGGACCGTTCTCCCGAATTCGTCCACCAATCTTTATTCCAGCATACAGACAGGCCATCAAGTGTCGATCAGAAAGCTGTCTCTCTACTCCAATATTCCAGTCATGTTGGTGTCCAATTTTTGTATATATAACTAGAAATAATTGATATTTTTGTGTTATGCATTTGTTACGAAATAAGGAAGACTACGCTTAACTTACACGTGAAACGTTGCTGTGTTTCTACAGCAAATCAATTACTAATTCGATTTATTTTGATAGGCAAAAACCTTACAGCTAAAATATAAGCAATAATAGAAACTTAATTATAAGTTATAAGTTATAATTATACTGTATCATTAATGAGAAGTCTAGGTCGGTTATCTCTCTGTACCAAGTTAGTTTTGTATGGTTCAAAGTGGAGATAATTTTAATTAGCATATCAATACCCTCTTTTGATATTTAAATTAAAATTATCTCCCCTTTAACTTTATATAAGGAGATAACCGACCGAGGTTTCTCATTTAATGAATTTCTGATATAATGTTTTAAATAAAAATATCTACTAAAATCGACATGGTTAAAATAGAAGCATCCGTTCCGCCATTATTACTGTGGCTGACAAAATACTTAAATACCCAAACTGTGTTCGAGGAGTAAGCTCTCATGAACGGCAACAGAATAAAATAATGTAGAAAGCCATATTAAAAAGAAGTATGAAAGAAGTACTCGTTAGAAAAAATATCAAAATGGGAACAGTCGCTTTGTATGAATTATAGTACTTCAGATATTTTAGTTCAGTGTAGATATTTTAATGTAATTTCCAGATACGTAACTAGTGCCCAGAATTTTGAGTTTTTAAGAAACTATATGACATATCAAAAAAAGATTTCAATGTCATAATCATCAGACGTCATGTTTGAGAGGGAATTATTTTTGAATTTCAGAATTTTTCAAGTAAATTTGGGGAGTCACGTGATAAGATTTACAGAACTGTGACGAAATTCAACTCACTTAATTTCTCATAATCGTATTCCTTTGGATTGAAGCTGATAGGATATCCATCCTCCCCCGTTACAAAATACTCCTGCTCAATACCAAACCATGGTTCCTGTGGTTGTTTTGGTGTGTGGCCGGTCACAGGGTCATATTTAAGTCTTTCCATTGTTTTCTTACAGCTGTAACGAGTGTTGATAGCTGAACAAAATAAAAGCAGCACAACTTCACTACACTTTCACTTTTATCATAATTATCATACTAAAAATTTATTGTTTAGTCGCAATTAGAAATACATAGCAATTAAAAACTAAACATTTTGTCCAACAGACCGTACTATAAATTAACATTAAATAATGTATAAATAATTGCTTTTTTATAAATAATAAAAATAATGATGTAGATTTCAATTAATATGTCATGTATATACATGTATGTTGATCTTCTTGTTTTATAAGATACAGCCGGAGATGCTTACTCTACCGGTGCTCCTGATCTCATCCATGGTTTTAATTTCTTCAACCTTTCCTGATTATTTTCCAGAACGGTTCTACTTACTAGTAAATAACAACAGAAAAGGGTCAATTTAGTAGATATTAGAAATTTTTCAGATATTTATCGATTAATGGCAAATAAACGAAATTTGAGATTTTGTTCAACATGTCCCGATTCTTTTTTAACATCATCGATACATTACTTTGAGCTGAACTTGTAGCATAAATTCTTGCGTTTTTTCACAATATCATCATTATGACCAATCTCCAAGTTATATGTACTGGCTATGAGAACAATAGCAATTGTATGGTCCTCCGAGACAAGACTATTTCCTATTCCGAAAACCATTTCCTAACGCGAAGAGGAGTGAAATAGTTGGTGTCGAGGGGAACCATAAATTTTCTTCTGTTCGAATACCCAGTAAATAAGGGTTTTATTATACCGAATCTATTTTATTTATTAAAAATACCGAAATTCATCTGAAAAAGACATTTTACAAAATGTGATTTATTTTTTTTCTGTTATACACAACGCTATTAATGTCACTCAAATGGAACTGACACGTCCATGGACCAATGAATTTTGTCGCTGAAAAGTCCGCGAAAAGTCATCACAGTGCAATTCACTGGCCGATTAATAGTCTTTGAACTATAAACCTGTCTTTGAACTATTAACGGGTAAATAATTCTTTTCTGAATAATGGAAAGAAATATACTTTCTTATTACTATGAATTTTCCATAGCAAAATATTGGAAATGTATTATAATGTGTTTTATCTGTACAACAATAACTGATACCTTGTTTTTATGCAGGTGAACTTGTCTGTCACTGTGGTGATGAACGGTTAATGGATTTAAAAATGGAGATTACTTCCTTCTGTCCGGATTAAATAGGAAACAACTAAATTTGACGAGTAAGAAGCATGTATTGACTGAATGCAACAATTGCATAATACATAAAAATATCCAGAATCCTAGTTTAGAATTAACATCTTCCAAGATACAGAAATACTAATGTTGCAAAAAAAGTGTGCTTGTGAACAAATAAAGAGATATGGAGTAAATATAAATGGGGCAATATCTATAAATTCAATAGGTAAGGTTAAGAAAATCGAGCTAGATTGAGATTGTTCGCATAGCGGAAGGGGTCGATCCTCCAATAAACATACTTAAGACCAACAAAAATATTTATTTTAAGTATTTCTTGAGGAAAATGGTTGAGAACAAAAGTACATTTACAGAAGATATTTTTCTATAACCCCTTCGAAGAAAGGAAGGAACACCTTGAAGCATCAAATTCTCATTGCTGTTGTGATAGGAGAGCTAACTTTAAACTAAGACAATTACTCCTGCAACTAACAAAAATTCATCAAACCAATTACCATTGATCTATGAATTTGGTAGATTTTCTTTCTGACGTCTATGGAAGAAGAAAAGGAAATGCAGTAACTGCGTAGTATATTACACGGAGAATAAAATTAAAAATGAATACAATAGAAAAACCAAAAAGTCTGAAAGTTTCAATCATAAGCCACCATCAACCGAAGAACTCTAAACAAGAATACAAATAAAAGACCAAATACACAAGTAAGCAACGATATGAACACGGGAACGCCGAGCTTGATACCATTACTTACCGCGTAACTGCTAGAAAAGGAAGCTTTAATAGACGGTATCTTTCGATTACATGGTGTTTTACTGAAGCCTTTTATTGGAAAGTTCTTTTTATACGCCCGTATTTAACGTGACGTACATGTAATATGGAATAGTGCTGCCCTTCAATCTGCAAAAAGGTCGTTTTCTTATCAGTTTTCTTAATATTTTGCAGAACTGTTCAGAATGTCGACAAAAGTTTTCCTTTTATTTAGACAAATTTTTCGTTATGGAGTTATGAGACTTTGAATTTCTGAAAAGCGACTTAATTTTGACTCTGTTGGACACAGTTTTCCTTTAATTAATATATCGCTACCCAAAGGTATATATAAAGAAATGATTAACACAAACCAGAAGTCCCCTTTGGTGGTGCCCTGCCCTAACCATTAAAAGAAATATAAACTAGAGGTGTTATATATATATATATATAAACGAATGTCTCTCCTACTACATATCTTCCTTTAGATTATTTGCATCTTTATATGTTACCATTGCATTTGCATATATTACTAAATTTGGTTGACATCAAATGAAAGATGTGGTAGAACTAGCGTCCACAAACTTAATTTATCAAAATTCAATGCCAAAAGGGGGCTTAACTCCGACACAACAGGCTCTCAAGAGCCTGTATCGCTAATCGGGACCATGGCTGACACAGATAAAAGGCATTTCCAATAGGAAAAACAAAACATAAAATTTAGCAGAATACTTTTTTTTTCTAAAATTACAATATTCTTGTTTGGTTTCCATGGCAATCGAAAGCTCAACCATCCATTACAACTCATAACAGAACACCATTCAAAAATAATTTGGGCCCAGGTTCCCCTTATAATCAAGGTAATACATATTGCTGAAATTAAAACATTCAGACCACAATTCAAATAGAAATTCAAAAATTTGGGCAGTAGATCCCCATAAAATCAATAGGGCCAATGTAAAAACTATGTTCCAGATGGTGGCCATCTTAGATGAGGTACGGACCTTCCAGATACATTTTTGGATTGGACCTCCTAAGGACCATTGTGGCATAGTTTGATTCTAATGGGATTAGTAGTTTCTGAGAAAAAGATCTTTGAATGGGTTTACCCATAGGGTCCAATGTCAAAACTATGTTTCCCGATAACGGCCATCTTGGATGAGGTACGGACCTGCCGGATACCTTTTTTGGAAGGGACCATCTAAGAACCACTGTGATAAAGTTTGGTTCTAATTGGACTAGTAGTTTCTGAGAAGAAGATATTTGAATGTGTTTTCCCATAGGTCCAATGTTGAAACTGTGTTCCCCGATGGCGGCCATCTTGGATTAGGTACGCACCTGTCGGATACCTTTTTTGTAAAGGACCATCTCAGGACCATTCTGACTAAGTTTGGTTCTAATTGGACTGGTACTTTCTGAGAAGATCTTTTAATGTGTTTTCCTATAGGGTCCAATGTTAAAACTATGTTCCCCGATGGCGGCCATCTTGGATGAGGTATGGACCTGCCGGATACCTTTTTTGGAAGGGACCATCAAAAGACCATTGTGACTAAGTTTGGTTCTAATTGGACTCGTACTTTCTGAGAAGAAAATCCTTTAATGTGTTTTCCCATAGGGTCCAATGTTAAAACTATGTTCCCCGCTCGTGGCCATCTTGGATGAGGTACGGACTTGCCGGATACAATTTTTAAAGGGAACCACCCAAGGACTATTTTGACCAAATTTGGTTCCAATTAGCCCAGTGGTTTCAGAGGAGAATGAATCTTTGAATGAAAAGTTTACGACAGACGGACGGGCGGACGGCTGGACGACGGACGATGGACGCCAAGTGATGGCAAAAGCTCACCCTGGCACACCCAGCTGAGCTAAAAAAAATTGGCCGATCCTTCCGGCTAGACAATATGCTTAACTAAGCATGATGGTCAACAATCCTGTAAGTTTGGTCGAAATCCGATGGAAAATGTAGGAGATTTTTTTTTTTATTTTAAACTTATTTTATTCATTAAAGAAAAGAATTGGGCAACAGGCAAAGCCTATACAAGCCCTCTCCCATAATACATAATACATGTAGGAGAATGAGCGTTCGCAAACTTTGTGATGGACGGACCAGCGGAAAAGACAAAAACAATATGTCTTCCACTTAAGAGGGGGAGAAATATAATTATCTTGACAACGGTCGAGGACAAAAGCAAAAAGGTCTGTTCACAAACAGCCGATGTCTCCCTCAGAAAAAACAAATAAGTTTACCTGCAAACAAAATTTAATCTATAGCCTTGCATATATTACCTGAACTCTCACTGGAAATGCATTCATCACATACTTGAAAACCATATAACAGACTTAGAACTTAGAGGCTTTTTATGATCAACAGCAAGTTTCTTAAGACGTCATGCAATCAAGACAAATATCTGACCTCCCATAATTACTGGCAAAGTCTGATACCAAAATAAATTGTGGTATGTTGGGCAACTGTTTTTGGTTTTTTGGTTCTGTATTATTTTTGTACCTAGATATTTTATGATAAGATAGATAAACTACAAAAAAATTAAATCAAAGGTAGTATCTGTGTGATTACTACCTCATCTGTTAAAATGGCTTAAAACTGGAAATGAGTATGAGTTATCGCAAGATTTGAATTAAGTCAAAGTACTATTGGCTGTTAGAAGTTGTCTGATATCCAGAAGAAGCAAATAGTAAGCGTTATTTTGATTTTTGTTACTGGCAAATATCAATAATGATATGTAGGTGTCGAGTAAGATTGAATGTACCGTTTAAATATGATGATAGCATTTCTTGGTGCTAGGTTAGTTATGTAAAAGGAATAAACTCCGTGAATTCAGCATGATTATATAACATGTCAAGAATTATGGTCACGATCCATCTAAATATATACAAAAAATACCGAAGTTGCATATAAACAGTAAATTTCGTTATCCTGTACATGTGTTTCAAGGAGAAACCTCCCATCAGCAGCATTAGAATCAAATAATATGGCAGCCATAATCAAAAAGTAGTCCAAAAAGAAGTACTCATTTCTCCCTTACGCATAGCTCTGTCCCTAGCTGAATTTTGGCTTTTCTATTTATATCCTTTCGGTTATTTGTTCTCTACCAGATTCTAAGGTGATAGGTACGTAAATCAACGCTCCTAGCGGTGAACGTTATAAGCTTGCTTTAGAATGAACGTAAAATAATTTAAGATTTCACTTTAAATCGTCGGTACCTACAATTTTTCTGTAAAACTGATATGATGTTGCCAGAGGGATTCCCGATTTATTGATATATTTTTTTCATATGGTCACCGAGTTCGTTTTCGTGATATATATTACTGAACAGGGGATCACCTAGAATCGTAACATTTATCGACGACGTCGTCATTTTGACGGCGCGTTTTATCGAGAAAAATGCATTTTTGGTGACCCTGTGTAAAATCTGCATCATTAAAACGGAAATTTCACTGTTTTTAACATTTCATTTTTGTAGGAAAATTGTAGGATACGTTTTAAAAATGGCGCGATTTAAAGAAGATTGTTGTTCTGTTTTTCTGTACGTTCAACAGATTTTATATGAATTCAACATAGCTTGTTTTAGACATTAAAATAGCACCCCGGTGAAACTGTACACCGTGCAATCAGGGTAGCGACTCACTGCACGCAGGGTAGTGCAAAACAAACCAAAAATAGGCATGCAGACGAAACGTAATTTCATTATTTTATGCTATTTGTATCACATTTATATACGTATGGTCAATTGTAAAGGAAAACTATACTATTAGCCTTTATTTGTCTCAAATATGTAAGCGTATATATTTTTAATAAAGTCATAATAACCAAAATAGTTACTGTACACTAAAAAATCAGGGTAGGACTAAGCGTACAGTTGGTGGCGACTAAGCAGTACGCAGGGTAGGACTTATTTATTATTTTTTTAATCCTAGTCATACTCCCCAAAAAACAGAAACTGTACACTTTTGCACATTGTTGAAAATATTTTCATACCGTTTGCCAATGGAGACATCATATTATATTCAATGGCGTTGTTTATTATATAACGTTACGCATAAACAGGTTTTCTATTTGACATATTCTCTTCTTTTTATCTCTCCAACAGACATAAAAAAAAACATCTGGACTTCTTTGGGGGATTTCAGAACACAGGCACTTGTTTCTATCAATGGGAGGGGTTGTCGACCTATATGTAAAAGTATAGGCCGACCNCCCCCCCCCCCCCCCCCCCCCCCATTAATAGAAACAAGTGCCTGTGTTTCTGAACCATATTGTATTAATATATTGATGTGTGGAACGGCAAACTTTATTCTCAATAGGTGCGGGTTATAATCACTGTGTAGACTTTGACCCTCATGAACCATTCCTTCATTTTTAAAAGTATTCATTTTTCTTAGAAAGTTGCGTTTGAAAAGCTTGTAGCCGATTTTCGAAAGCTGTTACAGTATAATTCTATATGTGTATCTCTTCATTGGAATACCAATCGACAACATCCAAGAATAATAAAAATGCAATATTATTTTAGGAAATACATATTTGCCATCCTCAGAAATTTTACAAATGTTTGAAGTCTGCAACTTTTTGTCATAAAAAGCATTACATTCGGTAATAAGCCTAGTGCAAATGATAGCAGGTCCGTTTCGGGAGGACCATTTCGGGAAGCCGGGATCGCGGAGTTGAATGAGAATTTGGGATTTACTGAAAAATTGACTGGGAATTCGGATTGAGATGAAGCGGGATCCTGGAAATCGGATTTTTTCGACTGTGAATTCGGCATTAAAATGAAACGGGATGAGAGAAAGGGCTCATTTGTCTGTCGGGAAATCGGGATTCGGTTTTTTTATATAAATAAATGTCGAACGTATAATAATGAAAGGTGTTTAGGCTTTTTAGCTTGAATTATCCATTCCCTGGTCTTCCAGAAGAGTGAAGCACTGTTTACATTTAACTCCACTGGTGAGTCAAGTAAACATTCTTTGCTACTCCGGAATTCGGGAAAAGGTCATTTTATGACCGGGAATTCGGGATTAAGTCCCCTCTTTTCCTCTATCATACTATCACGAACGTTTATCATTCACTGGAAAGGATAAATCTGTTTGACAGTATGTTTGAGTTACAGGATGAAGATTCATCGTCAGATTCGACTACTTGAACTGATATGTCTTGTTTGTTAGTTTCTATAGACATGTTTCGTCTTTTATTTGGAAGGCTGCAAATTGATGGGTCATCAACAATCACAAGTGTCTAAGCTGTCTATATCACATGACAGAATTTGACCGCGTTGAAACATTCCTTTTAGAACATAATACGTTTAGAGTGATATCCTGTTTCTGGTTGAACAATTTTTTTCTTGAAATACCATGGGCATTTATAAGGTGGTCAATTATACTGTGATAAGAATCAAAGCCTTCAGGACAGTATTCGATGACAACTGACTTGAATTTATAATGCGTAATAAGTAGAAAGTCGCTTCGGTTGGAAGCATTGATTTTAATTAACGAGATTTCTGTAAATCATTATAGTAAAATACTGAATTTATGTTTTTGTGCACAGATATCTATTTAAGATACATACAGATATATTCAAGATACTGTATTTCAAAAGACGTTTTGGATATTGGCATGGAAATGAAAAGGCATTTCAAATGTCTTCCACATATATGTCATCCACCTATATGTCATATATATACTAAAGTATTGGAATATCAACACTTTTTGCACCATCTCCAATTAAAATGTTCACATATAATAAATGTTGCAATTCTTGTGTATCTACAGATTTCCTATCCTGGTCATATGGTAATAATGAGATGATTGTGGTTTAGTATGGTGTTTTGTCCTATATCTATACAGATTCTTTATTCCGTTGAATCTTACATTAGTCCAAGTAAACAAAACATGCAGCTAATTGCAATTAGATATTAACATTTAGGTTCCATTCAGGGTGAACATATAGTCTTTGTAGGGCATAATACGCCAATTTGATTGTAAACATAGTCATACCCTGCGTACAGTTCGACTTTTAGTTAGTCGCTACCTACTGTACGCTTAGTTCTACCCTGATGAAATTGCGTTCAGTAAAACTTTCGCTAATTATACAGTTATTAGCAATCAAAACAACCTGCAATTGACACATAATATAGATTGGCACCTCCGAATTTCATATTCATAAAATCGATATAAGGCATAATGTCCTTATAAAAGTGAAAATTAATCAACTCACTTTTCGTCTGCATGCCTATTTTTTGTTTGTTTTGCACTACCCTACGTGCATAATGTCCTTATAAAAGTGAAAATTAATCAACTCACTTTTCGTCTGCATGCCTATTTTTTGTTTGTTTTGCACTACCCTACGTACAGTTAGTCGCTACTCTGATTGCACGGTGTACAGTTTCACTTTTATATTTTGTTGATTCAAAATTGGGAAGCATGCTTTTTGCGGACGAGCTTATAATTCTATCTGAAACCGAATCTGGTCTTCAGTATAGTCTGAATAATCTTTCTTCTTATTGTGATAAATGGCAGCTTTCAGTTAATATAAAGAAAACAAAAACTATGGTTATTCAGAATAATGATAAAATTAATCGTAATATGAAACAGAAAGGAAATGGGGTAAATGTCAAGGAGACAACATCCCATATCCAGGTTAAAACGACCAAAAACAAAACATTTAGGGGTAACCATACGGTCTTCAACACAGTGAGCAACCTCACACCATAAAGTAAGCCCTAAATGGCCCCGAAAAGGTAAAAAAGTGAATAAATCAATGGAAACAAACCACATCCAATAACCCAAATATCAAGGAACTAAAATTTTATAAGAAGACAAGGACAAGCCAATGACCAACATATTCCTGACTTGGGACAGGCGCAAAAATTGCGGTGGGGTTAAACTCGTTTTCTTGAATCCAAACCCTCCCCCTATGTGTGGTGAATGGCTAAAGATAAATACACAAAAAGACTCACAGTAAAAATCAAACTAGAAAAAAGTCCAACTTATCAAGACGAGTACCCTTACAATGAAGTACATAAAACATGAAGACAATACATACAGGTACTGTCCGGACAAATGCTCGCAGTTACTGACAGCTAGCTAAGGACATAATTTCCGTTGACTATGATATCAAGCCTTCTTACATATGAAATTTCAATTGAAATACTTCTAGATAGATTTGGTATAACAACATCATCAATTATGAAAGAAGAACATGATATTGTGCAATGCCAAATACTGCCAATATGAAAAATTGTAAGTCCTTAATGCAATACAAAGGGCAAAATTTAGAAGATGTGAAGGAATTTAAATATGTAGGATGTATAATGAACAATAACTGAAGATTAGTAAATTGTTCTGTTGATCTTGCAAATAAGGCTAGAAAAGTATTATTTGCTATAAAAACATATACCTCAGAGTTTGGTAATGTTTCCGTTAAAATAGGCTGCAAATTATTTCAAACTTTGGTGAAACCAATTCTGACATACAACTCTGAAATTTGTTTTATGGATTCATACCTTAAGCTATATAGAGCTAAGTCTCTAGCCAAAAAAATTAATAGGTCCATTGATGTTTTGTCCTTTATCCTTTAAAACACCAATGGAAAAACTCCATTTGAATTTTATTAAAAATATACTTGGAACCAAAAAGAGCTCCACTAATATTATAGCTCGTGAGGAATTAGATTTATAGCCAGTTGAAAGTTTCATAAAGACTCAAACACTAAGTTATCTCTCTAGACTTAACAACGGTCAACTGAATCCTCTTCTCAAAGAGGCTTATCAGCTGGCAGAAGATTTACACTCTGATGGTATTTACCCTTGGTTCACATATGCATCTAGCATTACAGAAGAAATAAACTTTGAATTAAAAGATCCAAGTGAATGGAAAACAGAAAAACAAACCAAAAATTTAAAATGTCATATAAAAAATTCTGTCACAAATTATTATCATTCATTAATTAATGAAAAAATAAATAATCTAAAAGAGGAAAATAAAAACTTTCATCATAAATTTTTCAAAATCACAAAAAACATGCCCGAATTTTACCTTTCACATCCAAAAAAAGAGATTCGAAAAATTATAACTAAATCCAGAGTTAGTGACCATATCTTTTTAATTGAAGAAGGGAGGTAAAAACATTGTAATATGTCAAAGACTATGTAAAACTTGTAACGTCATAGAGGATGAGTTCCACTTCTTTTTCAACTGTAAAATTAATTTTTCATGTCGACAGCAATTTTTAGATTACTATCAGTGTAATATAACACAAACTTGTTGTCAACACCCGATGACAATAAAACAGTGGTATCTTATATACAGCAGTCATTAGAACTGAGGAAAGATGACCCTCATACTGTTTTAGTATCGAAATAATACTGCCTTACTTTTTCTTTTTTTATTTTATTTGTTCATATTTGTTATCATTGTTTAAATGTATTGTTTAAATGTGTTTGCTACAACCCTAATGGGTTTTTAATAAAGTTTAATTTATATTCAGCTTTGTTTCATGCACTTGCAAGTAAAATTTCACCGAAATCCGGAAACATTGTCATTTACGTACCTGTTACCTTAAACGATTGTCTTCCAAATGTTTGGATTGAAAGATCTGCACTGACAACTGACGAGACATAAGTTGTCGAAATACGCATATGAAGAAACTAAATTAACAGTAACTTCGGCATTGTGTTATGTGTTACCACAAGGACGATGCCTCTGCTGGGGGGACTGTTATTCTTCGAGGGTATTCACCAACCCTGTAGTCAGTGCTTTGGTCATGACCGATAACCCGATTTTATTTTAAATCTTTACTTACAAATCTTTAAAATAGAGTGAAAATGTAAAAAATAATTCACTGTTTTCATTTTTTTTACAAATTTGAGAACAAGTTACTTGAAATAAACATGAAGTGTTAGTATAATGTACTTTTGAAGATGATAATGACCATAGTTGCCGACCTCCGACAATGAAAAATCATGTCATGACATGACATGAGATACAAAAAAGCGTGTGAAAACGCGCGACATAGTTTTGGTTTATTGTACAAAATTTATATAAAAAAAATTACCAATATAAACTCCCATATTTGTATTAAACTTTTGCCTGTTTTGCTGATTTGAGAAATACCTGACTAGGTGCATATTCAAAACAATAACAAGTTTTGGTTGAATTTACAAGGCAAATAAGGAAAAAAGTGAGAAGGGTTCACAGCCTGTCCTTGATGATCCCATCATTCAACTTTTTTTTTGTAGCTGGCAAGGAGGAAATGGGCTTGGACCCATTTTACAGATAAATGGTTTCAAGTGAGGCATAGCTTTTGTATATCCGATTATATCACTTTATGTAAATTATCCATTATAAATATGTAAACTGCATAGCCCCCTACTCCATGATGATAATGAGTTTAATGACGGTGTTACAAATTAAAGCTGAACACATTTGAAGCTCACTCACCGACTGTCATTCACGACAAAAGAAATAAAAAAGAACATGCTATAATCAACAATAAAAGGATAAAAAGTAATTGCAAATGAGACAAAGTCTCTACAATACATGATTAAACCAAGCAACGGAACAACGCTTTTATTGCTGTTCTTCATCTTGAAGTCACCATGGGGCCTTCAACAATAAGCTATGTTCATGCCTCATGGTAAGTTCAAGACCACCCTAGCACCGGTTTAAGCTGAATTCAGTCAAACAGCGTTACTTTTTTTACAAACATAGAATTGACTGGCAGTCCTTTGACAATCACTGTCATCTTTTGCCTTACAAATGTACTAGCACCCTATGAAGACGTCATGTGCGCGTAGCTATACTTCAGTAATGCTTGTCGCGTCATACGTTGAATGAAGAATGCATATAAATAATTGCAATAACCCATTAAATTATCCATGCTTAAATAGAAATTTCAGCTTATTTCAATTTATTGAAGAGCTCCATTTTATCATTTTTGAATAACCGATAAAAGAAATAGATCACGGACCAGGCTGTGGAATTCAGTACGTAGGAGAAACAAGTCGTCTACCACAACGACGTACCAGGAGCATTTGTATCGTATTCGTTTCCCCCCAAAATTTTGATCTATCATATACCATCACTGTTCATTCTATAGTCATGATGAAAAAAATATATCAAAATACAACCGTTAGGAAATGTAGAAACATCCCCTGATCAACCAAAGAGAGACTTTGTAAGATCTAGAGGAGAATGAGAACTGTCTGGGATAAACTACAACATCATGGGTAAGGAAAACCTAGATGCTTTGTTTTGGGTCGTTTTAACCTGGATATGGGATGTTTTCTTCTTGACATTTACCCGATTTCCTTTCTTTTTCATATTTCTCAGTGCGCTTCTATTGACAACATGGGTATTTTTTCTCCGAAATAACGTCATCGCAGGTCACATGATCGTAGAGTGAAAAATATAATTAAACATCGTAACTATTAAAGATCTGTATACTGTTTTCAAAAACAATGGTCGGCATGGCTTTGTCCAGTTCCTGATACACAAAATCTCTTTGGAGTGTGATACTATGTTTGTTCAAAGTCCGCTCTATGAATGTTCTTAAATTATTGATGCATTCTGCTTTAATCGATTTTATCATAGAATGAATCGAGAAACCCGATGAACATGTAAAATAATTTTGAAAATTAGATATATTAATAAAGGTATTGACCTTATTGATATTACAGACATTTTTTTTCGGGCCTAGATATTCAAAAGTTTGTACCCGTCTATTTTGACAACCAGGACATTCCTGTCATTTCCTTTTCGTATAAAAAATCTACTAGAAACATTTTTTTTCAATAGTCTTCTATTACATGTGATGCTGAATTCGAGAAAAACTACCCTAGCAGAAGAGAATATCCACGCCGCCATATCGCTATGACCCTTGTGGACATATATTAACGTGAAATCCTAACACGATCTTCAAAACTAAACTGGCTAGCAAGTTTTTATATAATTCAAGACGCATTAACAAATTATTGTAAAAAAAATGGTGCAAACGAGAAAGTGCAGACAAACATGCTCTAAATTTGTTTAAATTATTACAAATGTCACCAACAGACTAGATTTTTATTTAGATAATTATATTGAGTCGGCTGCTAAGCAGTCTGTAAATAGAATCAAGTCAAAATTGAACGATCTTGGTCATAGACAAAGGCATTCAACAACGTTGCTATCGTATGAACGAAATACTAAATCGGTGTCCAACAAAACGAACTGGACAAGTCGAGCACATTCGGACGTACAAATTTTGGGACGATAAAACGTTAAAAGGATACAAAAATGCTAAAAGTTCCACCTAAAGATAACACCTTGCCTACCATGTACTGGGTTCCTAAGCTTCGCAAAAATCCCTTCAAGCATCGTTTTATTTCGGCATCTAGTAAGGGTTCTACTACAAATCTATCCATCCATTTAACTACATTGTAGTTCACTTACTTGTATAAAAGAGTTGGTTATTAAATACTATGAAAAAAAACTTATCAAAACTCTGGTGTA
Source organism: Modiolus philippinarum (assembly GCA_002080025.1). Taxonomy (NCBI): domain Eukaryota; kingdom Metazoa; phylum Mollusca; class Bivalvia; order Mytilida; family Modiolidae; genus Modiolus; species Modiolus philippinarum. The sequence goes on along the minus strand of MJUU01046153.1, from coordinate 9,849 downwards.
AATTACTTTTGGAGTGTGAAAATTCTACTGAAGTTTTAGATAAACTACAATCAATTGGTTTTGCCTTGTCTCTGGACTTTGATTTATGTAATCTTGTGCTTTGTTCCTTCGGTATTCTACTGCCGTTGTTTTTTTTTTATAAAACAATAGTCTCATGCATTGACAGTTATTATTTTCCACACTAAAATACGTCCCTTCCACATAATTTTACTTAATTCATTCGGGACAACTTATCAAATGGTCTTTTAAATTTTCTGGTTTGTAGTTCATCTGTGTAATAAAAAAACAAGGATTCTTCTCTAATATTACCTAAAATAATAATTGTTCCTGGAAATGTGATGATATGATTAATGCACTCAATCTTTTGCTGGACAACATTTTTTTCCGTTTTGGCAACACTATTTATTAGCAGGTCATAGGTTTTCAAATGGGTACTAATTGTGTATCTCTCATTGCAGATCTTTTTCTGTTCTGTTACGATGGTGACTTCATGAGAAAACTTCAATACAGAACCATTCCAAACAGTGATAAACTTATTTCTATTTTCAGTGATAACAGCAGGTATATTGACGATATCCTTACTTTTGACAAAACCCGGTTTTTAGATCATGCATATGACGACATCATTAACCCACAACAACTGAAATTAAATAAAACTGCTATTGATTCCAAATAATGCCCTTTTCTGGATCTTACTATCATTATTGACTATGGCAAAATAAAAGCTAAAATAAATAACAAAAGGGGTGATTTTGATTTCACTTTTTCTTATTTCCCTTTTCTTGATGGCGACCTTCCTGAAGCTTCATCCTATGGGGTGTTTATATCTCAACTATTTTACGAAAGGATATGGAGTAAATGAACATGAGACCATAACACATATGTTCACTCCAACTGCAATAATTTTAATGAGCTGTATGGCCATTTCGGAAATTTATTCCTCATCAGCAGCACTAGAATCCAAACAAAGGAAATCCATAATTTCAAAAAATGTTAAAAATAGATCAAACCAAACGAAACGAAACTAGTACGATTCGCACGCGTTTGTTTGACGATTTTTTTTAACATAACCTTACTTTCACAGCCAAACTGTTACAACAGGGTTATAGATTTCATAAATTGTTGAATACATTTATTTTATAATACATAGGAACATTTGATATCTAAATATGGTGTTACTCGCAAACAGCTCATTACTAAGGGCATTTTAAACCTTTGTTTTACCGAAACGTTGTAAACCAAGAGGCTCTCAAGAGCCTGTATCGCTCACCTGGACCATGTCTTACATAGATAAAAGGCATTTTCAATAGGAAAAAAAACAAAACATAAAATTTAGCAGAATACTTTTTTCTTAAATTACAGTATTCTTGTTTGGTTTTCATGGAAACCGAAAGATCCAACATCCATTACAACCCATAACAGAACACCATTCAAAAAAAAAAAATGGGCAGGGGTTCCCCTTATAATCAAAAAGGTAATACATATTGCTGAAATTAAAACATTCAGACCACAATTCAAATAAAAATTTTAAAAAATGGGCAGAGGTTCCCCTACAATCAATAAGGTCAATGTAAAAACTATGTTCCAGATGGTGGCAATCTTGGATGAGGTACTGACCTGTCAGATACATTTTTTGGATGGGACCAGCTAAGCACCATTGTGGGACCATTGTGGTTTAGTTTGGTTCTAATTGGACTAGTAGTTTCTGAGAAGAGGATCTTTGAATGTATATTGCATAGGGTCCAATGTTAAAACTATGTTCCCGCTGGCGTCCATCTTGGATGAGGAATGGACCTGCCAGATACCTTTCTAGGAAGGGACCATGTAAGGGCCATTGTAACTAAGTTTGGTTAAAATTGGACTGGTAGTTTCTGAGAAGATCTTTGAATGTCTTTTCCATCAGGTCCAATGTTAAAACTATGTTCCGCTGGCGACCATCTTGGATGAGGTACAGACCTGCCGGATACCTTTTTTGGAGGGGACTTGTGTCGGTACTTCTAGTCGCAAGAGTATCTGTGCGAGCTAGTGATACATATCTGGTATGCTATTAGAAACAGTATACACCTATTTACTGCCTAAGAGAACAATAGCAAGTTTATGGTTTCCCGAGACACAACTACTTCCCGACGCGAAGCAGAGGGAAATAGTTGTCAAGGGAAACCATAAACTTGCTATTGTTCGAATAGCCAGTAAATAAGTGTTTTATTGTACCGAAATCAAACATCAAAGGCATCAACGTGACGTCATTGGTACGTAGTTTATCGTCCTACTTAATGACCAGTAAATAGTTCACCGTCCTATTTAATGGCCAGTAAATAGTTTATCACCAGTCAATAGTCCTTGAAACTATTGACCGGCAAATAATCTGTTTGTGACAAGTTTGAAAAATAGTAAATTTATCAAATAAACAATTTATATAGAAAATACATACTGAGGGATAATAACATTAACAGTTTCCGTGACAAAATAATTCAGCAACATATGTAAATTGAAATATCTAACACAGTACTGTTTTAAATTCCATGGTCTATTTGACTATTCAAATAAAAAATACCTGCAGGTTCGTCCATAGTTAGCCAAAAATCACAAAGTACTAATTTGTGTGGACTACGGAAGAATGGGTTTTCAAACATTGCCACTGGTTTTAGAATCATCTCTTGCAATGTTGTCCCTTCTCTGTCGTTCCACATGTAGTTATCCCATATTGGACATTCTTAATAAATATGAATATCATGATTATAAATGTTTTATTTATCGACATCCATCTTCACATTCCAAATGAAACCCTAGTAAGTAAAGGCAAATTGTTAATATTTACTGATATTTTGAAAATATAGTTTCTTTATTCTAGAATGGTTGATGAGGCACTGACAATTTTCTGACAGAAGAAGATCTATTTAATTTTTAATATGTGAGATTTTCTTATACTGCAAAGGCCAAATCCTTGACGTTATCCGTCTATAAAAAATTTATACACCTGTCTTGATTTTTGCAATAGATTTGCAACAAAATCATAAGAGACGAATAAATAAACGTATTCATCTGATGAAGTGATATCCATAGCTACAATGGGGCTGTTATAGTAAAATTGCCAACGACAAAATTTGATAACACATATAATAAAATAACCATGTTCTATGAGAAACACTGTACAAAGTAAGTTAGATATAGTCAAAGTGGAGATATTTTTTTTTCGATTTCAATATCATAAAAAGACTATTGATGTCAGGGTTCCGCCTTGCCCCCCCCCCCTTATGGAATTTTTTTTGGTCGGCCCCTACCCCCCTTTAGCAGAAGGTCTGGATCCGCCACTGGTCAGATTTCAAGTTCATGTAAAATGGTTCTCAAGTCTAAACATTTAAAAAGAATTACAGAAATGATAATAAATATCACATGAATTTAAAGCCAAAAAGGGCCATGTAGTTGAGCAATTACAAGCAAAACATGATGTCATTTATTTAAGCCGATTCTATTTGGAACCTTACAATATCTAAATTTTTGTAAATTTTGTGAAAACTAAGGAGTATCTCCCTCATGCAAAGCTTTGTCCTTAGCTGATTTTGGCTTTATATTTAGACCATATTGGTTATTTGTTCTCTATCAGCTTTAAAGCATTTTTGAGTTGATGGTCTTCGAAACGTTTTAATTTTATCTGCACTGAAGAGACATAAGTTGTCGAAATGCGCGTATGCAGAAACTAAATTCACAGTAACTTCGGTATTTAGATATTTGTTAACACTGGGTCGATGCCACTGCTGGTGGACTGTTAGTCATCGAGGGTATTCACCACCCCAGTAGTCAGTACTTCGGTGCCGACCCGAAAGCCGATTCTATTTGGAACCTTACAATATCTGAATTTTTTTAAATTTTGTGAACACTAAGGAGTATCTCCCTCGTGCAAAGTTCTATCCTTAGCTGATTTTGGCTTTACATTTAGATCATATTGGTTATTTGTTCTCTATCAGTTTTAAAACATTTTTGAGTTGATGGTCTTCGAAACGTTTTGATTTCATCTGCACTGAAGAGACATAAGTTGTCAAAATGCGCATATGCAGAAACTAAATTCACAGTAACTTCTGTATTTAGTTATTTATTATCTAAACAAATTAGACCAGGGATTTAGGATTTGTTTGTCTCAGTTTGATATGTCATACATGTATCAATAACAACATAAACAACAGCAATTTCTAATTTATGAAACACAACTTCGTTCCCCGTACCTTCAAGTGTTTTGGGTTCTGCATCAACAACCCTTGTCTTGCTTTGTAATTGATACTGTGAATTGTTAACAAACACATATTCCAAAATAACTTTATTTCCATTGTATTCTATATCTGGTAAAACCAGGTGAAACTTGTTGATGGTCGCCATAATGGTACAAATAATACCTGAAACGAGGAAAAACAGCTGTGGACGTCGGTCAATGTGTCATCTGATACGGTCTGACTTAAACACTATGTTCTTGTTATTTAAATAGTCTAGTTTAAATAAATATAGACATTTAAATAATGCCGACTGTATTATTGTTATTTCATGGCTTGTGACGTCATCTGTGTAACAAAAAGACAAGGAAAAATCCGATTCCAGAAAGTGCTAACGCATCAACAGACTGCACAAGGGCAAATTTAATAACAAGAACCGTACAAAAACTAAAATAACTAGTAAATATAACAGCAATAATAAGGCTTTTGAATCGCAAATTTTGTACCCACTAGGCATTTTCCATTTCCTTTTTGTGCGCCCATAAAATTTTCAAATCAAAAACAAAATTAACAGTTTGATGAAATGCTGGAATTTTGTGTTCTTTTTACAAAAAATAATAAACTTACCCGATGTTCAAAACACTCGACCTTCAGACAATTCCTATTAATAAAAATGCCCTACAAAAATTTGCAGGGTTATTGTACATTTAAATGCAGGTCTTAAATGTAAAGTGTCGTAACAAATTCTTAATTACGTATATTACATTTCAAGAACCTAGAATTTAATGAATCTCTGCTCGGTGTGATTTTTCCGCATAAGCAATTGTCTACCATTCAAAATTCAAAATTTAAGAAACGAACTTTTCATTTACTTCAAATTATAACTTTTTTTTTTTTGTTTTTTTTTGTTTTTTTGTTTTTTTTTTTTTGTTTACTTNTGGTATTTATTACTTAATGCAGATGACACTGTTTCATTGTCTGAGAGTAAAGAAGACTAACAACCTACTGTAAACCAGGAAATTTTCGCGTCAGTTTTATTTTCACGATTTTCGCTCTCGGAATGGAAGCGGGAAAATAAAACTAAGTCCGAATCGATGAGATCATAAGTATAGTCTAAACAATAGATGTGATACCGAAAAAGAAATTATTATTGCGATAAAATCAATGTGTGTTAGAGTAATTATGATTTTTTCAACAATCCCATATATTGCTTGACTATAATAATGATCTCGTCGATTCGCACTTGGCCGATAGTGGGTATTATATGTAAAAAGTATATTTGATTCGTGTGCTTTAACAAATATCTAGTAAACTCATTGATTAGATGAATATGTTATAAATTTGCTGAAAAGAAATTTAATAGATTATTTTAACCAAAACTGTTAAGAACAAATAAATCGTTCACCTACTTGTTTATGTTACAGGATTTTGAAGAGGTCAATAAATTTTGAAACATTTCTTTCAAAACTCACCGATAGAAATAGTTTATTCTTCTGTCGTTTTAGATGTGGGAGTCATAAATTACCTATTGAGTAGGGGAGATGGCAAAACATTGAAGGTCTGAACGGAAATGTAACCTATGTAACTCTGGGGATCTGTGGGATGAAGACGATTACATTTTATGTTGTAAAGCATTCTCTGATGAAAGGAAAACGTTTTTACCTTCTTTCTGTTTATCTTGTCCAAATATTTAGAAACAAAAAAAAAATATTTGAATCTGAATGTGTCAGTAAGTTACAACTAGAGGCTCAGAGACTGAGCCTGTATCGCTCACCTGACAAAATGCTTTGTCTATGCCATGCATGACCAATAAGATGTTTTTTCTAATGGGGTCTAATCTTTAGCTATGTCCTCTATTGACACCAGTGCTGTTTGTCTGATCCTATTGAAATGAGTAATCTTTGCCAAGGAACTTCAATACATCACTCCAATACAGTTTAAATTTGCTTTAATAGTACATGACCTTTAGTATATCATTCCTGTAAAATTTGGTTGAATTTGCTGAAGTGGTTTCAGAGCAGAAGATGATAATGTGATTTTTCCCAAAGGGTCCAATGTTAAACCTAAGTTCCACGCTGGTGGCCATGTTTGTTGTCAGATCAGAATGAAATGAGCAATCTTTGTAAAGGGCCTTCCATACAGCATTCCTGTAAGGTTTGGTTAAATTTGCTTCAGTAGTTTCAGAGGAGAAGATGAAAATAGATTTTCCCGTAGGGTCCAATGTTAAACCATGTTCCGTGCTGGCGGCCATGTTTTTGTCGGATCGGAACAAAATGAGCAATCTTTGTTAAGGAACATCATTCCTGTAAAGTTTGGTTGAATTTGCTTCACTGGTTTCAGAGCAGAAGATGAAAATGTGATTTTTCCCATAGGCCCAATGTTAAATCTAAGTTCTGCCTTGGTGGCCATGCTTTTAGTCGGATCGGAACGAAATGAGCAATCTTTGTACAGGACCTTTAGTACATCATTCCTATAAAGTTTTGTTAAATTTGCTTCAGTAGTTTCAGAGGAGAAGATGAAAATGTGATTTTCTCATAGGGTCCAATGTCAAACAATGTTCCGTGCTGGCGGCCATGTTTTTTGTCGGATCGGAACAAAATGAGCAATTGTTGTTAAGGACCTTTAGTACATCATTCCTGTAAAGTTTGGTTGAATTTGCTTCAGTGGTTTCAGAGCAGAAGATGAAAATGTGATTTTTCCCATAGGCCCAATGTTAAATCTAAGTTCTGCCTTGGTGGCCATGCTTTTAGTCGGATCGGAACGAAATGAGCAATCTTTGTACAGGACCTTTAGTACATTATTCCAACAAAGTTTGGTTAAATTTGCTTCAGTAGTTTCAGAGGAGAAGATGAAAATAAGATTTTCCCATAGCGTCCAATGTTAAACCATGTTCCGTGCTGGCGGCCATGTTTTTTGTCTGATCGGAACAAAATGAGCAATCTTTGTTAAGGACCTTTAGTACATCATTCCTGTAAAGTTTGGTTGAATTTGCTTCAGTGGTTTCAGAGCAGAAGATGAAAATGTGATTTTTCGCATAGGGTCCAATGTTAAATCTAAGTTCCGCGCTGGCAGCCATGTTTTTTGTCCGATTTGAACGAAATGAGCTTTCTTTGTAAAGGACCTTTAGTACATTATTCAAATAAAGTTTGGTTGAATTCAGAGGAGAAGATGAAAATGTGATTTTCCCATAGGGTCCAATATTAATCCATGTTCCATGCTGGCGGCCATGTTTTTTTGTCGGATCAGAACAAAATGAGCAATTGTTGTTAAAGACCTGTAGTACATCATTCCTATAAAGTTTGGTTAAATTTGCTTCAATAGTTTCAGAGGAGAAGATGCAAATGTGAAAAGTTTAACGGACGGACGGACGGACGACGGACGCCAGATGATGGCAATAGCTCACACTGACCCTTTGATCTTTCTTACATATACGTTCAATAAACCTATTTACATGATTTACATGTCATTAAATTTCCCAACTGCATTGCTCTTGCCTTTACGTGGCAAGATGTTACAAATACCAATTTTACGATCGGGATAACAGTCCTTTACCTCGTTGGGTTTTTGATTTCTTTGTTGTTGGGATATTTAATGTAGATAGTATGTAGACAAAAGCAATGCTGCTAGAAATTGGCAAGCGTGAACAATAAAAAATAGAAAATCAATATCTGCCATGTAATAAAAAGATGCAATCAAATTTCATACAAGATCGCCTTATATTGCACACACGTTGTGAAAAAATAATGTACAGTTCTGTGGTTTATAAATTGCATTATGTTATAATGTGCGTTTTCGTTGGGTTTTTGATTTCTTTGTTGTTGGGATATTTAATGTAGATAGTATGTAGACAAAAGCAATGCTGCTAGAAATTGGCAAGCGTGAACAATAAAAAATAGAAAAACTCAATTTAAGTTAAAAGTACGCACAACGAAATTAGCCGCATCTTAAATCGCTGTAGCTATATTGTTATAAATAACAAAATACCGAAGTTACTGTTAATTTATTTTCTGCATATGCGCATTTCGACAACTTATATCTCATCAGTGCAGATAAAACCAAAACATTTGGAAGTCCATTCACCAAAAACTTGTAAAAGTTGATAGAGTACAAATAACCAAAAGGATCTAAACTGAAAAGCCAAAGTTAAGCTAAGGACAGAGCTGTGCATGAGGGAGATACTCCTTAGTTTTAAATAAAATTGTGTAAAATTTAGATATTGTAAGGTTCAATAAAAATCGATAAATAAGACCATAATAAATCATATATGTATGTATCATTTTCTAGTTTTTTGCCGCTACTGTTGAATATATATACCAAAATAATCAAAGTTCAAATAGAAATATAATTCAAAGACCTTAATGATATTTCACTCAAATTTTAGAGAAATGTTTTGTGGGAGTGATGGGCGACTGATTAACACAAACTAGCAAACCAATGAAAAGACACATAATGCATAGCCGATGGACTACTTATTTGCATATATGGTCTTTGTTTGTTGTTTATTCGGATAACCAACAAACGATCAGAAATTTGATTTTTTTACTTATTTACATAAAAATCTTTGGACTAAAATGAGAATAAAATTTGCAGGATTGATATCCACTAACCATTTACTTTAATTAAAATGAATTTGTGTAAAATTAAAGTTATTATTTTTTTTGTTAATACTTAATCAATACATTGGCAAACGAATACCGAAACAAGAACGAGGAAAGGGGAAATTCTAAAATCATCAGTCCAAAATCACGGCAATTCACAGCCAACACGAATTCAGACAGTATGACAAAGACAAAACAAATAAACAAAAAATGAACAAGAACGCCACAAAACTAAAGCACTAGCATTGTGAACCCCTTTAAAAACTGAGTATCATCAGGTGCCCAGGGAGGGTATTTACATAATTACTTTTTGCAACGAAATCGAGATTAACTCCCGACCCACGCGTTTTGGTTAATCAATAGACCCCGGGCATTATAACAATAAAAACAGGTGTTCAGTTAAAGAGGTATACTCCCTCTGTTTTCGAATCAATTTTTTTTTAAATAACATAGAACGGTATTGGAAAACTTTTTAATCCTTTGTTGTGTAATTATGATAATGCATGGCCTGAAACGAAAACAAATAACTAAATACCGAGGTTACTGTGAATTTACTTTCTGCATATGCGCATCTCGAAAACTTATGTCTCTTCAGTGCAGATAAAATCTAAACGTTTGGAAGACCATCAACTCAAAGATATTTAAAAACTGACAGAGAACAAATAACCAATATGATCTTAATGTAAAGCTAAAATTAGCTAAGGACAGAGCTATGCATGAGGGAGATACTCCTTAGTTTTCAACAAAATTTACAAAAATTTCGATATTGTAAGGTTCCAAAAATAATCGGTTTTCGGGTCAGCACCGAAGTACTGACTACTGGGCTGGTGAATACCCTCGGGGACTAACAGTCCACCAGCAGTGGCATCGACCCAGTGGTAACCAAGGTTACTGTGAATTTACTTTCTGCATATGCGCATTTCGACAACTTATGTCTCTACAGTGCAGATAAAATCTAAACGTTTGGAAGACCATATACTCAAAGATATGTAAAAACTGACAGAGAACAAATAACCAATATGATCTAAATGTAAAGCCAAAATTAGCTG